>PVKN010032415.1:0-12264 GCA_004027915.1 Capromys pilorides
ACACACACACGTACATGCACATATGTAAACCTAAGAATCCAAGACAGATCAATTTCGGATTTCTTGGTTTTGTTTTGAACCCAGGACCTTTACACTGAGCTACATTCCTAACCCATTCCCCTTTTTAAATTTCAAGGTAGCCTTTCTAAGTTGCCCAGGCTGGGCTGAGACTTGCCATACAGCTACGTAAGTCTGGGGTATACAGCTTAGTGGTACAAGTGCTGCCTGACAAGTGTAAGGTCTGGAGTTTGAATCTCAGTACCAAAATGACAAAATTCTACCATCTAGTTACAGACCAACTTTAACGAACCCAAAGTATAAGATGAAGGAATTACTAGTGGATAAGTGGTGGTTAAGGGCCCAAACAAAGGTAGGCCTTTACCAGACTTACATAACGCAAAAGGACAGGCCAGGATTGCAGTGCACATCTACAATCTCAAGCAGAAACAGGCAGGCTGTCCCAAGTTTGAGGCCAGCCTGGGCTACATAGTTTAAGACCAGCCTGGGCTACATAGTTTAAGGCCAGCCTGGGCTATACAGAAAGACTCTGTCTCAAAAAATAAAAAAAGAAAAAGAAAAAAAGAAGACGACAAATGCAGTATCTAGCAAAGACATACTGTTTTGATGAAGTACCTTTATTCACTCCCTGTCTTCTAGATACCTTACTCTGTATTTTCTAAATAAAAGATACAATGCAGCCAGAGTCTCAGGCTGAGAAAAATGCCATACTACCCAAAGATGCCTGTTCACTCCTGTCAGCAACAAGCTTATAAAAATTAACAACTGATTCTTAAGTCACAGAGCTCTGATGGCCAACTGTTTGCTGATTTCTAGTCACCAACATTCCATCACTACTAGTCAGGGAGTCGGGAAGAGGTGTGCAACAACACAATGCTATGTAACAGTATTTCCATCACTCAGACAAGACTAATCCTGAGAGCACAAATTCCAGGAAAATGTAGTAACTAGGAGGCAATAAGTATAGGTCACACAGACTTTTCTTATGATACAAATAAGTTTAATTAGAAGTTCACATAATTTAAAATAATGGCTATGTCTACCTATTTGTCAAGTCCCTGAAAGATTGACACTAGCTGTGTAAGCTACTATAAATCAGCTGCAGCACACTCATAGCCTCCTATATACAGGCTTACCTGATGACATGATTAATGATAATGGGTTCTGGTGGCATAAGCAGGGCATGGAGCCTTTGAGGGATCTCTGAAAACTTCATACGTTGAGACTCAAAGATCTGTAGGAAAAGGAAAACAGCTACATACTGCCATTTTGAGTATACTCAGTACTTCAATGGATTTTAGCAAAACAATGGGTCCTGTACTTACCTGCTGGAGGTACTTGTCACAGATGACAAACTCCCGCTCATGAGGGTCCTGGAGTTTATGTGTCTTAATATACTGCCACAGTGCTTGGATAATCACTGGACGAGTCTGGGTGTGGATACCCAGGAGCCGAGCCAGACGAGGGTCTAATTTAAACTGGGGAGGCTGCAGGGAACCAAAGAATGTAGAGGATGAAGCTACCGGGGTGGGTCTATGTGCATTTTGGGGTGTTTAGTATGGCAACACACAGTCTAGTCAGCAAACACGAATGCAGTGCTTCTTCTGAACAGAGAACTACTAGTGGGAATTTACGAGATAACTAAGAACTATCCTTCTACTAAAGTGACAAATTATTTACAACTATACTTAACTCCTTAAGTCAGACTGCTGTTGGGATCTGGTAGTGAAAGCTGGATCCCTTCACCTCTCCAAAGATTACCTGGTAATCCAGCATCAGTAGGACAGTACACCGTACATTCACGTCTCCTGGCCGCTTCACCTGGAAGCCATCGGTCTCCTGTGTAGTGGCGGTCCTGTGCCACTACAGAGAGGAAGATGTCAGGGGGTGCTCTCCCAGAGGAAGAGCTGGGGCAGAAGGGAGGAGCTTCTGTAACGGCCGAACATGCAGCTCTGATTACTGGGGCTACTGGAGAAGAGCAATAGCATGAGGCATTCCTACAAATTGCATATGGCTTTGGGATTACTATGTATAAGCAGATTAACCTTTTAATTCTGAGTGCTTGGGATCTCATTTGAATTAGCCTGAATTTTGGGGATAATTTTATCCACAAAATGGGTTATATGTGAGCAGAAAATCCACAGAGACTGAGTACTTAGGACATGTGACAGTACTGTATGATATTTATCTGGATTATCATTTAATTTAGAAACGTCCAAGTAATTTGTACATGAGAAAACTAATGCTTAGAAGTAACTTGCCTAGGTCCAAGAGCCACAAAGTGGTAGAGCTGCAATTTGAGATTGGTATGCCTGATTCTATAGTACACAATCTTAGCCACTACACTCTACTGCTATAAAATTAAGTTGAACATATTTACAAATGTCTACTGATGCTATGACTTACTTCCCTTATTAGATGGTAAAAACCTTCTCATGTCTCTTTAGTGGTTGAGGTTAAGGGGCTGCAGCTACGCTGGCAAAGAAAGGAGTAGGTTAAGTTCACGGGGAGTACTGGACTGTGATTCTGGCTGTTTCTCAAAGAATATCCTTGCTAACATGACTTTCAAACCACTGTACAATTACGCACTGGTAACAGGCTTTCTAGTGATTTGGAATGTGATTCTAAGGAAGCAGGGACCACAAGCAAGTCCCAGATCTATAAAAGTAACCCAAGGAAATAGTAATATATCATTAGCCAGTCCTTTAATGATAGCAAATGCTACAGTAAAAAGTATCAACAGTTTGGGGGTAATTATATCTAATAAGAAAGATACAGAGACGCTTTGGCATGTAAAGGAGGTTTCTATTAGCATCTCCTTTGATAGAGGGAGAAGTGGCTAGGATACTAACACTAAAAATGTAGGATAAATTAGATCACAAGCTCTTAGGTCCAAGTTGAACACAGCCAGTGACACCTGCATGTCAATGTACAAACTGCAGGGATAGAACTGTGCACATGGGTAACTATTTTTTACCCTACCCTCAACTCCCAGCTGTTAGTTTGGCTTCCAAATCCATAATCCTGCAGTCACAGTGTCAAAGCCTGGAAGACAGAACAACTCACTTCTACCAGATGGTTGTCTGGTCCATACAGGTCTTTGTCCAATTCAATCACCAAGGACTTAAAAAAGGAAGAGAATTTCCTCTTTTGTTTGGTGGCATCATATTTGGACAAGGCTGACTAAAAAGAGAGGAAAGGTAACGTTAGAAAAACCCAGGAAAAAAAAAAAACCCAGATAAAATTCCTGCCAAAAAAGAATGTACAACAATGGGAAAAAAACGTGTCAATGTAGGTGGCAAGGCAGGCATCTGTGGGCATTAAACCAGTCATAATAGCAACACAACCCTGAAGCAGCAGCCTAGAACACAGACAGGGTCACTGACTTAACACTTCATTTCCCTCAGGGAAGTGAAGCAAGTTAAGCCAAATCACTACACATAACAAAGCAAGTTTGAATGGAAAAAAAAAAAGTCTGACTGTAGAGGGGAAGTGAATCACGGGCAATAAGCAGCCAGAACAAAAACAGCTTTATTTCAATAGAATGACAAGGCCAGCAGATGGACTGGACCTATACAGAGAAGGAGGCTCTGACACTGAGCCCTGGTTCTCCTACAAAAATGCATCCAAATTAGCTTGCCTGTGAGCAGCCAAAAACAGGAAGCCAGAGGGTGTAAGGAAATGAGAGAAAGGTGAGCTTTCCCAAGGAGCTTCTCAGGTGGGAAGTGTGGGGGCTATCACCTGTCAGCTACTGCTCCGTAGGAAGCAACAAAGAAACTGTTAAAGAGAAATCTATGCCGCTTATACTGTGAAGTATCTCCAAAAAGCTGGAAGAGGGAGATGCTACGAGACCTCAAGGACTCCAGAAGGGAAACATGGCCTCAAATGATAAATGCAAACTCATTTAAATTAAAAAAAAAAACAAAACCAAACATAAAAACCCTAATTAATCTGCAGATAGTGGTAAATTCAATGGTCAGCGGCATTACAAGGAAAGTAAACAACAAATCAGATCCCAGGACAATAAGACTTTCAATATGATACCAGTGAGAGCTAAAGCTGTGGAAGCAGATACAAAAGACTATTGTTCTTCTTTGCAAAGAATAGCGCATCCCTCTCCCTAATGTTCCCCGCTAAGTACCAGCCAGGCTTCCTGCTGACCAGGCAACATTACTTGTTCCCAGCAGCTTCCCCCGCCAAACGCCAACCACAGTGGACCTTGAACTCACATCCTCCAGGAGCCGTCCTTCTACCCGAAGCTCCCAGGATGCCACCGTCCCTTCCCCATCCTCGGCATCTGATTTAGCCGGATTGAAAGTGTTAGAAATGAAAATGCGCAGCTTCCGTTTTTGCTGAGAAAGGCAGAAACAGGATTGATAGTGGGGCTTCAGTGGTTTGATGCTTAAGACAAGGGTCTCCCCAAGTCCCAAAATTAATCCTAATGGACTGGCTTACTGCCAACCCAGTCCCTCAGGTGAGTAGAACAAAATTCAATTTAGAAAAGGAGTACAGGTCTGAATACAAATACATACAATGGGATGCCAGGTGGACAAAGTCATGCAAAATGCCAGGTTCCCAAGGTAGCAGAAGAGTTACAGCACAAACGTGGACAGGGGATATTTTTAGTGCAAGACACATCAAAAGCCCCTCCTCTTTGCTGTTCAGTTCTTGTGTTCCTAATGTAATTCTTGGATTGTTGGCAGAAGGGAGACATGCAACTCAAATGCCAAGGAGAGCTGTGCTGTGCTTATGATTTCTTATCCTAAGCCTAATAAAGGTTCCCAAGCCCTCTCCTTTGGCTCTCTGCCTAGTTCTTTCCTGTGTTACCTTGATGGGACGTTTCAAGGCCTCTTGGATATCTAGACGTTTCCTCATGATAGTCTGGTCCAGTTTCCTTTCAAAAGCCAAGAGGTCCATATAGGCCTGAGATTCTGGTACCAGTTCACGAATCTTAGGAACAGAAAGATACGGGTGTGATCTAGAGTAGACCACTTTTATTCTCAAACTCACCATATCTTCAAGAAGATCTACAAGCTGCACTTACCCTCTGAGGTAGAATTTTGTCAGCCATCTTCTTTTTCTTTGCACTGTTCAAAATAAATATTGTTATCAAGTTGGTACAGAACTAGTCAGAACATGAGATAAGCTAACAGGCCTTCCATTTATAGTAAAATGAGGGCCCAAACAGCTTCGCCCAAAACAAACCCCATCCTCAATTCCAACCCATCAACTCTGACACTACCAGTACCACCAATACCAGTATCACCATACCACTATCACTACCAGACACTCTCAAGGATGAGTCTCCACAGCACCACCTGTTAACACAGCACCACCACTGTGGTCGAGGTACTCCCACCAGCTGTGTTCTCACAACCTTCCCCTCCCCCTCTCCTCCCAGGTCATCTTACTTGTGGTTTCGATTTTGGACCGCCTGCTGCTGGACCTGCTGGATCTGCTGAGGTGCAGGTCTCTTGCGGGACTGGTCCATCCCTGACTGGGCCAGGCCAGGTCGAACTGAAGGGTTCCCTCCATAGCCAGGAGGTCCCATGGAAGGTCCCTGAGGTGTCATTCGGCTGCCTGGAAGCATACCTGGTCTCTACAAAGGGGAGAGGACCCAGAGATGTCACAGCTTCCCTTGCTAACTTCACCAAGGGAAAGGGATGCGGAACACATGAGTCCTTTGAATGAAACAAGACTGTCCTGTGGGGCGAAGGGCAACGAGCAGAGCTCTCTGCCCTTTTAAAATACAGGTAACTGGAGCTTCTTCTTCCAGTCTTGGTTACTTAGAAAAACAAGACCTCAAAGGTAAGAGACAACCCACTTACACTCAAAGTCTCCCCATTCTACGTTGGATCTGAGTCACTGGACATCTCCTCCAGTCCCACGTTCACTCTGCTAGCTATCTCCTTAGAAGCTCATCTTAACTGCAGTTACATCTTGTGTTTTCGGTGAAGACTGGAACGAGCCAAACCCTTTTTTGCGTTCCATGCTCATCTCGTCTCACTTCAGCCACCCCGGGTCTACTACCGACTTCCCACGGAAACAACGCCTCTGGAAGCAGGTAGAGGTGGTAACTGCCTTCTCAGGCCCCCACAGGACCCGAACCCCTCCCAGCAGAGTCCCTCCCACTTCTCCCCTACCCCAGTCAAAACCCGGCCTCTGCTCGGCCCCGCCCCCGGCCCGCGCGCCCCTCCTCCTGCCCCGCTTACCGGATAGGCCGCTCCGGGCATAGGAGAGCGGTACAGCCCTTGACCCGGAGCCGGGCCCATTCTCACAGGAGGTCCGGGAGTTCCGCCGGGCCCTAGGGAAGTCGCCGCGCCCGCCCCTCCAGAGGCTCCGGCGCCACCGCTCGGGGCCACAGACTGAAAACCCGCCCGGGCCGCCATCTTCCCGGAGCTGCGGCTGCAGCTGCACAAAGAACCGGAACCGGAACTCCCCCCGCCCCCGTACGCCCCCCAAGCGCCTGCTTATTTGTGAGCCCAGCCAGCCGGCCCGGGATGCTCAGGGCAGCGAGACTGTGGGCTAGAGGGGGCGACTAGCGGAAAAGACGTGCTGACCACTCCCTCCCGCCTTCGCGGTCCTAGGAGGGAGAACCATAGAGACGAGTTGTGGGATAGAGGGGCCCAGTGAGCCGGCGCCCCCAGGCCGACGGGAGGACGACGAGGCGCTAGAACGGAACCACAGCCCCAGCCCTGATCAAGAGAAAGCCCGGCACATTTAACTTTGTAAAGAGTTCTGATCCCTTTTCGTTTCATTCTCTTACCTCAGGTGGTTGAAGAAGGGTACACACTATTCCATTATGGAATGGGAAAACGATTCAGGAGGCAGATGAGTTGGCAGAGGCGAACCAGCAGTAAAGCCAAATCCTGGATTAGAGGTGTTCTGGGTTCATCCCACAGTGTTTTAGTAACTACTGTCCACAAGAGGAACTTGAACCCAACTGCTTTAACCTGCTTTCAGATTTGAAATTCCAGTTTATCTTGAATTTTGACCCTATCTCTTCATCATCATCTTCTCCTTCTCCTTCTTTAATGTATTTGGTACAGAGTCTCAGTATGCAGCTTGGACTCTTAGTGAACTTCCGATCTCAGCCTCCTCAGCGCTGGGATTACAGGAGTGAGCCACCACCACGCCCAGCCTGGTGGTGCCGGGGCTCAAATAGCAGGCGCTTAGTCCGCTGAGCTATCTCACCAGCCCTTCTCTAAATAATTCTTTATGGTGCTTTATGGTGGGATTTATATTTGGGGATTTTGTTTCCTTTGATCCCTTCTCTCTTTCCCTACCTAGTCCAAACTTTCCAGATGTGATAGCTTGTCCCGGAAGCATGTCTCCCTGCTCAAACCTTTTTATTCCTTCCCTTTTTTTTTTTGTCTTTTTGAGACAGGGTCTCGCTGTGCATTTCAGGCTGGCCTTGAACTCACTTTTGTAGCCCAGGCTGGTCTTGAACTCTGTACTGATCCTCCTGCCTCAGCCTGCCAAGTGCTGTACAGGCGTGCGCCACCATGCCCGGCTTCCTTCCCTTATTGTATTACCTCAAGCCAAGTTCAGCTCTAAGCATGTAGTGGGAATACCTAAATACTATTCATATAAAAAAGAACAACACTGAAAAAGAGATGGTTGGAACCCAGTTTATTAGACCAGAGGCATGCGTCACCCAAAGAGAGCTCTGCCTACTGTTCCCCCAACCAGCACACACTTCTTGACCTTGCTCCTGCTTCCCCGTGGGTAGGACTGATCTCTGGGCAACCAAGAGTTCCCAAAGATCCTATAGCCTTACTCTCCAACTTCTGGCCAACACACAGGTGACTTGCCCATGGGTCCTGTTCTGGAATTGGAGACCGAAAGACAGCCGGGCAGAGAGGACCTGAAAAGGGGTTGGGGCTCTAGCCTGGGAAGAGTGCCTGGAGGAGGAGGTTGGACAGGCCCTCTACCTTGCTTCTCTCTCTTTAAAATAGGGAAGGCGAGAACAGCAGAGTTTGCACTTCCTCTAGGCCTGCCTCTTTCCTCCCATGGCCAAACCTTGCTTCACCAGAATATGTAAGTGGTAGGCTTGGGCATCAGGTGAGGAAGGGGGCCTGGGCACCCAGGAGGAGTGAAAGGCCACTGATGAGGACCTCAGCATCTGCCTTTGAGCACCCACTGCCCCAGCTGCTTAAGTCACCAATCTCCAGCTCCCTCTGTTTCTAACATTCTTGGCTCAGTAGTGTCCTGTGCAGTTTTCTGCTCCCTGGATGGGGGCTACCTCGGTAGCAACCCCTTTCCTGGGAGGCCACAATCAGCCAGGCAAAGGGCATTGGGATAGGTGAAGCAGGGGAAGGGAGTGTTAAGGCTGCAGGGAGGGCAGAAGGTGCCTGGACTAGGGGGAGAGCATGAGGCCAGCAAGAGGCAGAGCTTGTGATTCACAGCTTTCTTTATGTCGCCACCGAGACAGTGCGAAGGTTACAATGCGCGTGTCATCTCCTTGTGCTTGTCAGAGGGATGTATGTACACAGTACAGACACCAGGGGAGAGAATCCAACTCTTTATACAGGCGAAGGCATTCAGACAGGGGAGGGGAAGGAACACAGAAGGGGGAACTTCGGGTGTGAGGATGGTTGTCAGAGACAAAAGGGGGTGGGTGGAGACAGACAGGGTTAGAGGAAAGTATATACAGAGATATAGCAATATAGAGTCTGTATCATATAGAAATAGAAAATGCAGATGAGGTTGTCAAAAGAAGCAAATGAAGTTGGGAGAGAGGACTTGGGAGAGTTCCATAAAAAAATTTATGGAGGTGGCCCTTGCAGAGGGCCTTTTGGGAGAGGGGCCAGTGAGGCCAGGCACCAGTGCCCCTCCCCCTGAGCTAGAGCTAACCAGCCAGGTCTTTCTGGGGACTAGAGAGGGCTACTTCTGGGGGATGAGGGCAAACTTGTAGGTATCAGAATGTAGCCTACAGCACCAGGGCCATATTGCGTCCCTGTTTCCACTTTTTTAGAGGACCCCCTCACAAATTCCACATAGTATGAGAGTAGAGTGAGGCTTTTAGTTCCTGCCTGGAGAACTGGGTTTCGGGGGGAGTCACAGGCTGAGGGGGTCTCTTAAGGCTGGGGAACCCCTGCACCGGCCCTCCCCCATAAAGTACATTCTCTGATTTGGGGCCAAATTCCAGACCCCAGGGATTCCCTCCACCCCTCACTGGGAGGGGGCTTTGGTGACAGGTGGCAGCAGAATGTAGGTGGACACTCAGATGACAGACACAATTCAGGCTGGGAGCTAGGGGAGGCAGCATGGAGTAGAGAGGGGCAGCCTGAGGGACCTTGCCCCGTCCTCTTGTTCAGATTAGTTTAGTTTTGTTAAAATAAAAAGAATGGGATAGAGGCAGGGAGAGGGCTCTGTGGTCAAGACTCCTTGCTCACCACAGACAAGACGAAAAGACTGCCCAGAAATGCAGGTCAGTCCCCAGGGCTGATGTGGGGGCAGCTGGGACTCCCTGGCTCTCCTAGCCCTCCCCACCTAGGCCTTTGGTACAGTGGCTGCGGGGCTCAGCAGGTAAAGTCCTCAAACGTGCCTCGGGCCGGATGGTGAGGTAGGATGTTGGCAGCGTACGTCATTCCGGCAGGATGGCCCCGGAGGCTCTCGCACGGGTTCTAGGGGAAGCGCATAGGACAGGGACTGGTTATGGGAAGGGTCGTGGGCCGCGCTGGGGAGCTGCGGAGGCGGAAGGGAGCAGGTGGCAAGGGGACCGAGGCTTGTGGGGGAGGGACGGGCCAGAGGCTGCCCCCCTCATGCTCTCTCACGTGTCTTTTGACGTCATCCAGGCTGAGCGCAACGCCCTTGTCGGCGCTGCTCCTCTTGGCCTCCTTCTGGCATTTCCCGCGTTTGCACAGCTTGTGCTTAAGGACCTACGAGGGGGCGGGGCGTGTGGGCGGGCAGGAACCCCTCTCCCTGCTCAGGCCCTGCCCTGGTCCCACTCCTTACCTCGTAGGCATAGTCAAAGAGCTCCAGCACGGTGAGGATGCTAGCCCCAATGAACAGCCCCATCTGGCCCCCAATGTCACCTGCGGGCGTAGGGGATAGGGGTTCAGTGGGGTCAGAACACCGTGGGAGCAGCAGGATTCCGTGGGGTTGGGATGGGCCAGTCATATTTCACAAGAGATTGACAACCTTCATTCAGAAGGATTGCAAAGCCTTCATTCAGAAGGATTCTAGAGGGATTTTTATTTTCTTTATGCTTTTCTGCGTTTTTTCTTTTTAAAAAAAAAAATTATTTATTTTATTTATTTGTTTGCTTGTTTCTTTATTTACTTATTTTATGGCTGGCTCAGCCTGCCCTGACGGTGGGGCTGGCGCAGCATGTGGTGCCGAGGATCGAACCGCAGTTTCTGCAGTTGCCTGAGCTTTCCTAAGCAGGCGCTTTAGACCACTGAACCATCTCACCGGCCCCTTTCTGCGTTTTCTACTTTTCTAAAATGAACAATTATTACTCAGGAAAAAGAATTGTTTACAAAATACCCTGACACTCAGAGTCTGGACAACTTCAGGTGCATGTGAAAGACTCTACCTCCATCACTACCTCCACCCCTGTGCACATCCAGAATGCTGCCATTTCAGCTTGGCCCTAAGAAAAGTTTCAACCTCCTTCCCCACTACATGCTGTGACAATGGGGTTTGGGGAAAAGGCCCTGGGGATAGAACAGAGACAGCACCCTGCTATCAGTAGTAGGGAGCCACACCATGCCCAAGGTATGGAGAGGGGTCAGGTACCATCAGCAGCTCACCTAGGAGCCCTGCAATCTCATAGGCCTTCTTCTGCTCAATGGTCTCATAGTTGAGGACTTCAAAGAAAATATCCAGCACCAGGATGTTCTCCCTGCACAAGGGTTGGGGAGGAGACCTAGGTTCAAGTCATATCTCTGCCCCTTATTAGCCAGGTGACCTTAGCAAGCTAGCCTCCCTGAACCTGTTTCTATATCAATGAGATGAGATGCTGATGGAGATACCTGCGTTTTAGGGTCATGAGGATGAAGTGAAATGACTGTAGGAAGACACTGCCTACTGCCAGGTAGGAGGTGGTCCCAGTTCAGTGATGAGGATAAAAGAGACGATAAGCAAGGAGGGAGAGAGGACTACTTCTGCCTTGATCCTCCCTCCGCAACCACCCATACTCTTTGTTTGCCTCTTGAACTTTCCCCAGATTCTCTTAATTTCCTCTTCCTGCTCCCCCCACCATTAAAGCTCACTCCACAGATCCTAAAGGCCCTGCCCTGTTCAGCAGAGCCCTTACCCTATGTACTGCTCAGACTTGTTGAACTTCTTGGCCAGGTACTTGGCTGAGGCTTTGCTGGGTATCTTGACCATGGACAGCTCCTTGCCATAGCGGGTGAGGTTGCAGGGCATTTCACACACGCAGTACTCCTGGTCCTTCTCCACCAGGAAGTCTGCATCCAGTGGGTAAAAGGCAGGGATTGAGTGGTGACCTTCTGCTAGCACCTTCCTAACACAAGCATTCTGGCCCTGCCCAAAGGAATCCCAGGTGCCCTTATGCCCACTGTGCTGATTCCCACCCAGCCTCTTCATGGGTGTTTAAAAATCTTATATGCATTCTCTCAAGGCCCTCAAAGGACTGCTGAGTAGCTGATGGTGAAAGAGGATAAAGCCCCCTCCCAGGTAACCACCATTGATTTTTCACAGAGGTCTCTGAAGATCCTGTTCTCAGCCTTCAAGTCAGATACATGTTAGAGTGCAGTCTGGTGCAGGGGTTACTGGAAGCTTCAGGAAGTGTGGTCTGAAACCCCATGGATGTGGCTGGGAGCAGCTCCTTCCCTCCCACTGACTGCCCCAGAACAGAGGGACTTACCCAGGGCAGGGTCTGCACATTCTTTGTACTGCTCTGGAGTGCAGTATGGAGCATCTCCTATGGAAGAGAGAAGACAGTTCAGAATGAAGGTTATAAGTGGTGCAAAGTAGAGGATTAGACCAAATGGGACAGTAGGGCCACCCAGCCTCATTCTTCCTTGAAAGTGTTCCCCTGTAACAGTCCGCCCTTTTTAGACCCTTTCAGCTATTCTTGAGGGCACAGGCAGAAACTGAAGTCAGAGAGACAAGGAGCAGAAGCCAGGCGTGGCGGCGCACGCCTGTAGCCCCAGCTCTTGGGAGGCTGAGGCAGAAGGATCAGTGTGAGTTTGAGACCAGCGTGGGCTACAAAAGTGAGCTCAAGGCCAGCCTGAACTGCATAGCAAGACCCTGTCTCAAAAAAAACAAAAA
>PVKN010032416.1:0-12273 GCA_004027915.1 Capromys pilorides
GTCCCCTCAGTAGCTCCGGCCGAACAGCGTGTAGAACCTGGCGGGGTTCCTGCCGCACACGCACTGCGCCCCGGGGGGCAGTGCCTGCAGAGGCTGGAAGGGGATGCAGAGGCTCTTGGCGCCCATGGACGGGGCCCCGGGCTCCAGGTCCTGGTCCCTGCGGGGAGACGCGAGGGGCAGCGTGAGTGTCGGTTACGTGGCGCCCCACGCCCGCCAGCACCACGCCCGCATCCCGTGCGCACCTGGCGGTGGTCTTCTTGATCCAGTCCTCACACTCAGTTTCCCCACAGAACGGGATCTGCGCAATCTGGAAGAGAAGGCGAGAGCTCGCTACCAAGGACTTCTCCTTGGCGACGCAGCCTGGGGATCTAAGTGGCCTCCACAGCTTGCGAGCTCAGGACGGGCCACAGTGCCCTGGAGAACGAGGGGCTGTGCTACAGGGGAAGAGGCTCGTTCTGATCTAAAGCCCACGCACTCTGGCTAACAGGCAGTGAGTGCTTGTGGAGCAGGGAGGCCTGCGCTCCGCAGCTGCTGCGGACAGCCGCCGCCCCGGAGGTGGAAGCCGGGGGCTTTAAAAGGCACCGGGGCAGAGGCAGACCTCCTGTGGCAGCTCAGACTCAGCAGCGCTCGCTTGGTGAAGGCCTGGCCAGCACACCGAGAGCGACAGGCCCGCTCCCCTCCCCGCCTCAGGAGCCTACACACTGCACCTCTAAAACTAAGACAGGCCAGGCACAGTGTGCCTGTAGCCCAGCACTCTGGCCGGCTCACAGGAGAATCCCAAGTTCAAGGCCAGCCTGTAACTTGCTGCCACTGTGTCTCAAAGTGATGAATACAAAGCAACATTTTTCAGGCATGAAGCACTAGGGGTCAGACAGAACAGATGTGCAAATCGGTGCTGGCAGAGTGCGACCCACGCAGCGCTTCAAGGCCGGCGGAGCGGCACAGAGTGCCGGGGGACACAGCCCGCAGCACTGGCTCCAAGGGGAGGGGACTGTGCTGAAGCCCCCCGGGTCTAACACAGGACTTCCTCAGCCAGTTTCTTCTTCATGGGCCCTGGGGCTGCCGGCACACACAGGACCCCAGGCCCATCCTGCCCAGGCAGAAGACAGCAGGCCTGCTTTCCGGAGGCTCTCACCTTCCCGGAGTCGAGGATCTTCTGGAAGTCTTCCATTGTGTTTGCCACGACCATGTGGGTCTTAAGGTCTTCAGAAGCCCTAGCAAGAAACGTAAGAATTTATAATCTGTCTTACAACAGGTTTGACAAACATACCTTAGTTAAAGAGAAACCTCAGAATCAGAAAAGCTCACTGTGAATGTCAACACCATCATCAGCAACGGCCTTCAGACGTGAATGGCAGCCACCTAAACACCATGACACAGGACACATCGGGCCACACAGCCGGTGCTCACTTCCTGGGCTGCCATCCATGCCTGGGGACACCACTCACCACCCATCAGGCCAGGTTACTTTGTAACCTCTGCCCTGGGTTCCTGTCCCCCACAACAGCAGGCCACACACACACACACACACACACACACACACACACGTACTGCTGAAGCTTGCACGAGTGTCAGCCTTTCTCTGCCAACCTGCCTGCCTTTCGCGGGGACAGACCTTGAACTACACCACCTGCACCCCAAACCAACCCTAAATCCACCTCTCCAGATACTGCTCAGCCCCACTTTAGGACATGCAGCCAAGAGACAAAATCACCCGCCCAGATCCCTACGCAGGTGTGCGCCCCAAGGCTACCACGAGTCATGCCTTCCTGGTCAGTCACACAGTGGCTTCGACCCTGCCTGGCCATCATCAGAATGCCAACGGGAAGGCGCAGGCGCAGCCCTCCCCCAGGAGCCCCATCCCCTGTGCAGGGCCCTGCGCTCTGCTTGGTGAGAAGAGTGGACGACTTCCCACAAGGACACCTCCAAGCTGGGATCTGCGTCCTCAAGGAATCCAGGCCACGAAAGCCCTGCGTCCTCCCCACACTGCCTTGGACCTACGCAGGGGCCTCGGTCTCCCTGCCTGCCATTCCAGTCCCCCGGGGAACCCTACACACCGATGCCAATGCTCTCCAGGCCCCTCTATGTGCTGCAGGGACGGTGCCAGATGCTGCCGTCTGCTACAGCCAGCACGTGCGTGCAGTGGCTGGGAGTGAATGCCTCCACCCTCTCCCACAGATGTCACCAACGCCTGGATCCAGCCCCTCCATGGGACACTCCCCAAGCACCAAGATGCCACACACAGTGGCACAAGCGCGCCCTTGTTCACCCCACAGTGCACAACAGCTAAGCTCTGGGAACAGCCTGGGCCTTCATCAACACAGACGGCTGCAGGCCACGGAGGCCGCTCAGCCATGGAGAATGAGCTCCCACCCCCTCAGGGACATGGAGTAGCCTGAGACCACCGTGATAGGGAATAAGACACGGAAAGGCAGAACTCTCCATGGTCTCCCTTCCATGGAAAGACTAGTATGTAAAGAAACACCCGAGTAAGAAAAAGGAGAGATGGCAGGGGTCAGGAAGGCAGACTCTGGGGGAGGCACAGGATGGGGAAAAGGGACTCCAAAGATGTCACCACAACCCCAGCACGAACCCCGTCACTCTACACTGCGCGCGTACACCCAGGCAAATCAGCTACCCCAAATCGGCCTGGGAAAGGCGGCCATCGCTGCACACTGGATGGGACATCACCACAGCCCAGGTCACAATCACGGGGTGCGGCAGGTGGCGCTGCCCGGAGCTGAGAGTGCAGTCTCGCTGCTGCGGCCCAGGCATCCCTGGCTCAGCCTCGGAGGCCGCGTGGGGGGCGTGTGTGCAGGCACCTTTGGAAGAGGTTCGTGTGGATCTCCTCCAGCATGGCCCCCAGCCTTGTCTCGGCCTCGCTCTCGGCCACCGTCAGCTTGGCTCCAGTGTCTCTCCTGACGGCCACACACTGACAGCTCTTCATGTCACGGGGTCCAACTTCGAGTCGAATGGGAACTCCCTGCGAGAGAGGCGGAGAGGCTCCGGTGGTGCCTGCGCTGCGGGCTGCCTTGCCTTGTGGCGCACACCACCACTTACCCAACAAGCAGGAGCACACAGAGAAAACTTGGGCTAATGCCCCAGCCTGTCACAGAAAGCTCTTAGAAAAACGGCCTGAGCGGCCATGGGCTAGAGGGCCCTCGTGCAGTCAGCTGCCAAACCCCCTCGGCTCCACGAAGGGCTCAAGCATGGCTCACCGCGCAGGTCAGCTCTGGGCACCTGTCGCGGTGGGACGGGCCCACCGCATTCAGCAGACCTCTCATTTCTAGGACCCAGAGCCTACATGATAAACAGGGTTTTCAACGACTACTCTTAAGTGAATGACCCTTCAAAGCTGGCTGGGCCTTCTCAGATGAGGCACACACTCCTGGCACATAGGTTAGCTGCTCAGGGGCACCCACACCCCAGACTCGGGGCCATGGCTGGCCACGCTGGAGCTGCATAAGCCTAGCAGGGTCACCGTGCGGTAGTGTGCTGCTCACAGTCTGGAGTTCGCTGTACTATAGAAAGGACCCAAGGGCTTTATAACAAACTTACCCACCCCCCTTCAAAAAAGGGGAAGCTAAAAGACTCAACACTACAGAGCCCTCGATGCAGCTGTGGGCCAATCCTACAAATCTGGCTGTTTCTTAAAATTATGAACTGTACCCTCAACTGGGAGCACCCTGCAGGGACTGCGTGAGCCACAGAACACTCATTCTGTGGACGTTGTCTTGTGAACCTGCTGCTAACGTAGCACTGAACGGTCACTGCTAACATGCTTCCTCCTGAAACAGTTGTGTGAAATATACAGCTGCTCCCACGAAGAGCAGCTGCTGGTCTTCTTTTCTCTACATAATTCTTTAAAGCTAGTGAAGAGCTACCCCTCTCCCCTTCGCAATGTGGTATTGCTGTAACAATTCTTACTAGTTTTACACTTCTCTTCCTGGAAATATCCTTGACTTCTTTTAAAACGCTTCCTCCCTTCTCCCTAGCTTTGCACTGGACTGTATAGTCTACTGTCCACTGCTTTGCCTAATCTCTTCTACTGTCTTTGTATATAAGCTGATCCTAGCAACACTGCACATAACTGAAATGTCAGCATGACTTCTAAGTGATCCTAGGGTTTTCTTTGGGGTGGAGGGGCTGCTTAGCCTGCCCTGAGGGCAGGGCTGGCACGGCCTGTGGCGCTGGGGATCTAACCATGGTCCCTGTACTTGCCTAGGCAAGCACTTTAGGCCACTGAACTATCTCGCTGGCTCCCATGATTCTAGGTTTTTTCAAAATATTTTATCTGCTATGAGCCATTTGATTGACAATGTTGACTAATATATCTTGAAAAAAATTGTCTTTTTTGCTTTCTCAAATTTTCTTTTTTTTTTTTTTTTTCAGTTTGGTACCAGAGATCAAACTCAGGATCTTGTGCTTGTCAGGCAGGCACTTAAGCTGCTGAGCTATCTGCCCAGGCCATATTTTCTCAGTTTTCTGTTTGACTTATGCCTAACACTGACTGGCATGTTAAAGTCACTCTGAGCCCTTTGCTCTTGCCCTTTGCTGCCACCATGAAAGCTTGTTCTCCTGCCATGTGCCACCCTGCCTTGGAGGCAGCCGAGTATGGACTGAAACCTCCAGTAACTGTGAGCTAAATAAACCTTTCCTTCCCTAATACTGAGTGTTGGGTATTTGCCCCAGCAATGCGAGAAGAGTAATTAAGACAGAATTTGGTACTGCAGGAGTGGGGTCGTTGCTGTGGCTAAATCTGACCACATAGATCATGAGTGTTTGGAAATCGCTTATGGGAAGAGATAGGAAAGCGTCAGAGACGCTGGCTACTTGCAAAGAGCTGGAACAGCTCTGGCTCTTCTGTAGCGGAGATTCCGGTCAGAGCTCCGAAGACCAGAAGGCTGAAACAAAGCCGGCCTGCAAAGGCCAGGCCGAAGAGGGTTCTGCTGGGAAGAAGGACTGCCTTGGCTGTTGGACTCCAGATCATTTGTGTTTTAACTTGGCAGAAAAGTTGTCTGCATTTTGTGCGTGTCCAAAGACTTTGCCTGAGAGTGAGTTTAAGCATGGCAGACTGATTAATTTTTCAAAAGATATTTCAAAGACTGGGAAGATAGCTCAGTGGTCTAGACACCTGCCTGGCAAGCACGAGGACCCAGGTTCAATCCCTGGTACCACATACTATGCTGGTCCTAGCCAGACCCTGTACTAAATAAGCAAATGGTATTTCAAGGCAGCCAAATATTGGGGCAGTGGCCTGGTTGTTATTGGGCTTTTAGCTAGGTTTATGTTGAGAATGAACAGCAAGGAGCCCAGCAGGATGATTCAAAACAGACAGGCTCTGGCCCTCGTGTGAAGAGCTAAAGTCATCACGGAGGTCATCAATATGGCCGATGCCCTTAAAACAAAGACCACCTCCCCACTTCTTGTCCAACTCAGCCCAGGACATAATTCACTTTCACCCTTCCCACTGCCTCAGGGAAGGCCCCCAGTCAGCTCCCTCGGGTATATCCAGATGTCCCCTTCAAGCCCCCCCGCCCCTGGCAAAAGGCCATAAAAGCCACAGCTTCTCTCTGTCCAATTGAGAGAATTCCTTGACCTCCCTAAATTCTCTCCATGTCCTCAAAACAAAAAAAGCCCCTTTTCCTTTTTTCTTCTGTTTGTTTCTCTATTATGCTGAGAACCTATCAAAAATGTGAGTTTGGCCAGAAAGGAAGTGGCAATAAAGCTGTGGACTGGAAAAAGAAAAGCTGTGGACTGCAACGATAGAGTTGAGAGGACCTCCATTACTGAGAAGGAACCAGAGAATGGAAAAGATGGCCTGAGAGCATCACAGCAAATGGCAGGTCGCTACCCTTTGCAGCCTCAGAATTGCAAATGTCAGGGACTTTGTCTTGCAGGGGAAGCCTGGCTACTACTCCAGCTGGCAGCAGACCTTGGCATCATCCATGTGGCAGTGGTTTTAGGTGCATTGAGAATGCAGGAGTTCTGAGGCTTAGAAGGCTTCCACCTAGATTTCAGAAGGCCTGGAGGCCAGGCAGCGTGCCCTGAGAGGGCAGAGTGTAAAAATGTGAGTGAGAAGCCTATTCAGTAGAAACCCCAGAAGTTTGGAAAAGCCTGGAATGTGGATTGTCTAAGGGAAATTGCAGAGAGGGAGCAAAGCCAGCCTAAGAGAGAAGCCATGGGAGCCACCACCAAGAGTGACTTAGGGGCGGAGCCACATGGGGCTTACAATTTGCCACAGATTATTGCAGATGTTCCACAAGGACGACCTACAGGATTTAATGTTGGTCCTTCTGGATTTTGGACTTGTATTGGTCCCAATGCTTGGTATCCTTCTGTGTGTAACTTTTGGAATGGTAATGTATGATTTGTGACTTTGAAAGTTAGAAGTATTTAACTTTTCTTTTATACAGGAGCTCACAGCTAAGAGTTTACCTTGGAACTTAGAGGAGACTTAGGACTTAGACTTTTCAGCAATGGTGAAACTGTTGGGACTTCGGCAACTTTTAGAGATGGACTAAAATGTCTTTTGCATAAAGGAACGTGCATGAGTCTTTGGGGGCCCAGAGGCAGAATGTTATGGTTTGTGTCTAGGTGTCTCCCCAAAGCCTCATGCAGTCATAGGGCGGCTTCTGGAATTTGTGATTATTGTGGGTGTGGATGCTGCACCTCCCCTGGGGCAGGTGATTTGCATTTCAACTTAAGGAAGGAAGAGAAGTGAGCTGCTTGAGCTGCTGCTACTCCTCTCCTCCCAGCTCTTGCTCTTTGCCCCTCACCCTGCCTTGGAGCAGCTAAGTATGGACTGAAACCTCCAGTAACTGTGAGCTAAAAAAAAAAGTCACTCTGAGTTTAAAAAATAAAAAAAATGCACAGGGCTCTAAAATTGTACTCTAAGGGCCAGCCAAATAGCTCAGCGGATTAAAGTGCCTGCAAGCAGGCCAGGGGTTGGATTCCTGGACCTGCCCTGCCAGCCCCGCCCCCAGGGCACACTGAGGTGGCAATTCAGACTGGGCATGGTGGCTCACGCCTATAATCCCAGCTCTTGAGAGGCTGTAAACAGGCAGGTCACTGAGTCTGATCTAGTAATGAGACCCTGAACACCCTGTAGACCCTTTCCTAAAATACAAAAAAGTAATAATGATAAAAATAAAATTGTACTCTGGAAGGCCTAATTTCCCACTAGAAAAGAGTCGCACGTATTCCAAAGGAAGCTGGGAACTGTGCTATGTAGCCACCACAGTGAGGCGGTGCCGCACTGTTTAAAAAACTTCCATGGATTCTGGTGCAGTTTCATACATCCAACACACGAGGTTTCTGCATTATAAACAAAAGCTTGTGGTTGTTCTCACTGAAATAAGCTCCTACAAAAACTACTTTCGAAGGGGGGCAGTGCTGGGGCTCCCACCAGGGTCCTGAACCTGCCAGGCACCTGCTCCGCCACTGAGCCACACCTCGCACCACCCTATGTCAGCTTTAGGGTCACTGCTGCAAGTTGTGAACCATGCCCAGGCTCAACATTTGCCAAAACAGAGAAGCAATGAAAACCTTTTGTTTTATAAAAACAGAACAGTAAAGGTCCGGATCCAAACTGGGGGTGTGGGCGAATGACACGAGAAAGGCACTCACCTTGAGCTCCCAGTGGTTGAACTTCCACCCTGGAGAGTAGTTATCTCGCACGTCAACGCGGGCGCGGATATTGGCGCCAAGCAGCCGCCTGCGATAGTCACTGCACTTTGCCAACAGTGCTTCCTTGTCCTCTTCAGACAGCGCGTTCGTGATGCCACAAGGGATGATGACTACCTAGAGCCCAAAGCCCAGAAGACGTGGCCAGTGACCAGGCAGGAAGCCCCGGAGCTGTGCACACCGCAGCCCGGAGACGCGTGAGCCGCACCACGTCCAGGCGGAGCCACGCACCGATGCCTGTGCCGAACACACCTTTACTCAGCTGACTACACTTCATCTCTCAGAAACCACTGCAAATAGTGATTTATAGAGAAGTTTTACACAAAGTAGCTCTACAGTTTCCGGGAACCAGAAACAGCAAAGCCAGTGGCACGTGCAGCTACACAATGTGCAGCCGGCTGCACTCTGCATCTCTTCTACCAGCAGGAAAATCCACCTGCAGGGTACTCAGAAAACCCCTCTTTCTAGTTTCCTCCTGCAAACATGGCTTGCGTCTCACAGAAGGCCCGAGGAGCAGGCGTGTCCTACCTGGACAGAGGCCACCCGAGGTGGCAAGACCAAGCCCATGTTGTCCCCATGGACCATAATCATCACGCCGATGGTGCGCGTGGTCAGGCCCCAGGAACACTGGTAAGCATACTGCTTCTCTCCTGGTGTCTTGGGATCTTCAAAAACGATTTCACACATCTTAGAAAAATTCTGGCCTAAATGATGTGACGTTCCTCCCTAAAAGAGACACAGAAGGTTCAATTTTAGCAACCTATTATGCCCTTGAAAATGATTACTGTAAGATCGATCACATGCTACAAAATGGCACTATGCCTGTCTTTTCTCTTTTTTATATTAAATAAAGTTTTCAAATATAAGTGTAACTGATACTAGAATTAGCCAAAAAATACTACAACAATGTTTTGTTCTCAGCAGCCCAATTTACAGGAATAACTACACCCTGGACTTAAAAAAGAGTCCATGCCTTGGTAACCCTGGATACAGGACATGATTTAACTCACTGGGAGATTCATACAGCAAGGACAGATGTGCCTAAATTACTACATGGCCCAGAAGGAAATGAAATAAATGTACTTCGGCCAGGGAGAGAGCCCATCAGTCTAAGTGCCTGCCTGGCAAGCGGAAAGACCCAGGTTCAATCCCTGGTACTGCATGCCATGTTAGCCACTGAAATCAGGCATGGTGGCCAACTCCTATAATCCCAGTGCTGGGGAGGCTGAGACAGGTGGATCACTAGGAGTCCAAGCTACATAGTGAGAACCTGTGCCAAATGAATGAATGATTTTTTAAAATATTAGAAAAAAGAAAGAAATGTATTTTTATTCACTTATATTTAAGTGAATAAAAACACAAAATGTTAATGCACATTAACAAGATATGCTATTTCCGTCGATATAAACTTCATAGAGCATGTCAGTCGGGTTCAATGCTGAGTTTCCCCTTAGCTTTTGGAAATGTGAGGGACTATTATCCAGCTACCCTCCTACACAGCTGCAGGCCAGAGCCCACCTGCTGACTCTGTGGCACCCACACACCCCACCTCGCTCAAGGAGAGAAGCATGCTCGGGCACAGGTGGGCTTGGTTCCTGGGCCTGGCCTATTTCACTTAATGATCTGCAGTGTCACCAACATGACTGAAAATGACAGCATGCATGGTGCTCTACAGCTGAAAACTCCACCATGGTAGACAAGTGTTACACCTGTGACATGTGCCCAGTGGCCAATGGATACTTCCTGGCTACTATAAGCACTGCTGGGGGGTGGGGGTCGGGGCTGCTGTCACCTCTGCCTCCTCACCCACAGGTGGAGCTGCTGAATCACACGGCTCCACTTTGGCTTGCTGAGGAACCCACACCAGCTACCCCAGTGACTGTGCACATGCTCCAGGGTCTGCGCTGGAGGAGACAGGTGAGGGCACCGCACAGCAGCATGGTACCTGGATAGCCCTGCCACTGGCGGATATGAAGGCCTCCACTGTGGTGGTGTAGTCTCCGCCCGCAAACTTCTCCTTCTCTGTCTTCTTGCCCCTGACCACGGGGATGGCCAGGAGCTCCTCGTACACCCGAGCGTACAGCTCGAGGATCTGCAGGACCTGCACGTGCCAAGCGAAACGTAATTCAGGCCTAAGTTATTCATTACAGACGTACAGAACGACCTACCCACGTCTGAGCTGAGACAGCACTTCTAGTAATAAAACTGCTCCAAGGAAAGGTTCCAGTTGCCAATGTAGATTATGGAAGGTAACCAACAAAGTAGTACCAATTTGAGCAACTGTTACAAATGTACGTAAGTTCAGAAAATAAGAACTCCTTGATTCTCCTGGCTAAGCCTCCCAAGTGGAGGTCCATAATACTTCCATTCCCCAAAGTCCAAAATATTTTAATCTGAAAACTTAAGGGCACATTTTGGCCAGGTACAGTGGCCCATGCCTATAACCCCAGCACTGAAGAGTCTGAGGCAGACAGAATCAAGTTTTTGACACCTACTGAGGCAATACATGGAGACCCTGGCTAAGAAAAACAAGACAGAAAATCCTTGCATATATCAGGAATCAACTAAATCTCAGAAAGCAATTTCTGAGATCTATGTACATTTGAGTGAATCTTATTTTTCTTTTTACATGCATTACTTAAGATTCAAATAACAAAATAAAGCAGAGCCTGAATACTTTTTCTAGCACAACAGTAGACAACAGGAAGCGGCTTTTCTACCTCTTCTGCTGCTTCTTCAAAGGTGGCGAAAGCACTGTGCCCCTCCTGCCAGAGGAACTCGCGGGTGCGCAGAAAAGGCTGTGGGTGCTTGAACTCCCAGCGCTGCAAGAGGCAGAGTGCAGGGTCGTTACAGGGAGCGGTGCAACCCAAACTCGTCCCAAACGGCTCCAGGCTTAAGTCCTTTTAACACCAAAGTGAGACTCAAAGCACGCTTGGAAAGTAAAGTGCCGCAAGCCCCAGGAGCCCCAGTCTGCACCTACCACCACGTTGCACCACTGGTTGAGCCGGATGGGCAGGTCCCGGTGAGACTGCACCCACTTCGCATATGTGGGGTACATGACTGAAAGGAAAGAGACAGCAGTCACCAGTCTGGAATAAGTGACACAGGTGGCAGGATCTAGGATGTGCATCTATGGAAATGTGCTTCGGCATCAGTCATAGCTAGCTCAAGGGCACTGGAGCCGATTTCTTAAGCATGTTACTTGCAGATACAAATTGACCTAGACTTGATCGCATTTTATATTCTTCATGGGATTTATATGTAACTTACTCTCTTTCATGTTGTTTCTGAAAACCCTAATGTGCCATGTTTTGTGCTAAGCTCCTTGCACTCATAATCATGTTTGATTCTTGCACTCAACCCATAATGTAAATGTCATGCCAATTCTAAAGGGAAGCCAACCTCCCGACTCCAGCAGCTATGTATCCCTGTCGGAATTTCAGCTAGATCTCAATGTACCTACTACCCAAAGTAAAAGTCTCTTGCCACCCCATCTACCCTTGATCTACAAGGAGCATAGCTAAACCAAAGGCGGCCAACCTGGTATGAGACAAAACCCTGGTTCCCCATGCTCAGCAATACACATACAACAAGAGGGTCACCAGAGCACAGAGAACAACGGCGCCTAACTCTGAAGGCGGCCGTCTCAGTCAGAAGACATGACCAAGCCCAGAGGCTCAGAACTGCGAGTGGCGCTACTGACTGTGCAATTCCAGGAAAATGGCCTGGCTTTGCAGAGATCTTTCCTGATCTGCAAAACAGAGGGGTAACAGTTCCTTATGCCTTCCTCCAAGCACTGTTGTGAGGAAAGATGATGTACATGGAAGCACTTGGCAATCTCAGAAAGCCAATGGGCGTGTCACTCTAGGATTATTCAAATGAGTAATAAAGCCTGCAAAAATTGCAAATATGGCACAAAGTCTGAAATTTTACAATCATTCCAAGAATAAAAATAATCCCAATAAGATTCTTTAAAAAGCTCTGAAAAATAATAGCACAAAATTAAGTAAGGTGCATGTAACAAGCCGCTCTGTATCCTAATGATAAAGGGCAAAAAAGGTTGTGGGCAGAGTGAAGCTGCCACTGAGGCATGCCGCAGTCCCCGCCAGCACCGGCTCAGCATCGCATGGCCAGCAGCGGTGCGAACACCCAGGCGCTGGTGCGAGCCCCAGGCCCACCTGTCTCACTGGTCGGGCGGATGGCGATCGGCTCTGCCAGCTCCGTCTTCCCAGACCTCGTGACCCAAGCCACCTAGGAAGAGAAAGGCATTTCTCAGCCGCGCAGTCCACAGCCCTGCAGAGCATCAGCACGAACGCAGTTGTGCTCTGTGTCAGTGAGGGAAATTAAGGCAACGCTCTACTATTCCTGTAAGGGAAAGAACAAATCAACTAATGCCATAGTGTTAACAGCAGAACTACAACTCGTCAGGATGACAGATAGAGAACTTTTAACTAAAATGGCTTTATGTTTCTCTAAATTGGTTTTTCCATACTGCTGCAAATACGCTTCTGAGTTTATGAAAGACAACACACACACACACACACACACACAGAAACAGCCAGCTCCCCCACCTCAGGGGCAAAGTCA
>PVKN010032417.1:0-12269 GCA_004027915.1 Capromys pilorides
ATGCAGTATCTCAAACTAAGGGTAAAATTAATACTCAAGAAATATAAATTACTTACCATAGGTATACTAAAAAGCAACCTGATCTGCCAGGACTCATGCAGCTGCTTTCCTTTTGAAAGGTGAAGGCAGACATAGAAATGATGCCTCTCAAGTTCCTATTGACCCAGGGGTACCAAGGATGTCAAGGAGTTCTGGCAGACACATAAAGTAGCCGCAACTCTAGAACTAAAAATTCTTTTGAGGGATCAGCAGATCCCTTCAAGTTTCTGGAATTTGTTCTGTCCATTTTAAATGTTCGGAATTTATCCAATTACTGTGAAAATCTAATGTAAAAGAATTAAAGTCAAAGTATGGAAACTTTCCTGTAAGCTCTAAAAAATATTAGCAAGCTGCAGAAGAGGAAGCCTGACTTTGAAGAGATTCAGCTGATGATTTGAGCTCTTCTCTCACTCTGAATTTTCCTCCTCGATTGAAAGCCTCTCCAGTACCAAGTCATGAAAACCTTTATTTCCTTCTTTTATTCTTCACTTTTTTATTAGTCACATACTACATACCAGACATAGTACTATAAATAAAAAGGATTGTTGTTCTCAAAGAGCTCTCTGTTTAGCCCTGGCCAAAAAAGAAAAAAAGATTAATAGATGTCTCTAGGCATCCAAAGAATATTTGCTCAAGGACCAACCTGTAAAAAACTAATATCTATTCAGTTTCATCACATATGCAGGTAGGGACCTTGACTAATCTAAACTGACACATAAAATTAGCTGTTATACATTATAGGCTCTATAACAGCTAATCTATTCCAGAGTGAACATAAAGGTAAAATTTACACACTACATGTACTGTGAGCTATCATTTTCAAAGATTTCTGAGTAATACTCCTGGTCAGATAAGTAGAAATGGCCTAGTGACATTGTACCATATCACAATGCTTGCACACATGATGATTTTCACTGGATTGTGGAATAGCATGTCTATAGGCAAAAAGGGTTTAATTTAACGGTGCCTCTCTTAGCTGATCTCCAGGGTCCTCTTAGAGTAGACAATCACTCTGTATTGTAGACTCTGCAGAACTTTCCTCACATTAGCCCTTGGATTTCCACACTGAGCAAACATTCTACCAGGCTTTCGTAAACCTAACAAAGGCCTATCAGTCTGTACCTTCACATAGTGACAGACAAATTCACAATAAACATGAACTTGAGACAAATGTCATTAGCATCTTTTGAAACCTCACAATGACCCTGTCATTGCATAATCTTAAGTTTGAGTTGTCGGCTGGGTTCACAAATTTTTGAGCCATGTAAAGAAGACACACTATCTTTATTTCTCTGGGATTAACCCAACGTTCCTCACCAACCCCCTTGCCTCTGGGTGGCAGTGCAGTTAGGGAAGTGGATAGAAATTCATTTCAATCCTGAAATCTGATCTCTCTCTTTATGTAGCTTGGCCTCATCTTGAATTACTCACAAAAATGTTCAGACTTGCAGGACATGTTCCCTCTCCCAGCCAACCTCCAAGATGATGCTGACTGCAGAAGTCCAGAAGAGACGTGCACCTTCAGGCAGCTGAGGGAAGACATGTTTCTGGGGTCTGTGCTGGGCTGTCCAGATCTTTGCTGTTCTGTTCTGTGCAGTCCCTGATCTGGGCTGCTCCTTGACATGATGATTTTCTGAGCACTGTGCCTAAAGTAAGGCTGCAGCTGGTGAAATTCATAACTTACAGTCTGGGGTTTTTTTCTACTCATGTCGTTCCAGGAATTTCCTTCAATGACTCAACCCCTTTCCAGTCTGTGGAGTGTGTAGCCCCCCTGGAGTCTGACTTTGCTTCCTACATGGTCCCCAGGCCAGGTGTTTCATTCTGCAACCCAAACTCCAGAGCCACTTTGCCCTAACTTGGTGAATTTCTGCCAGCTTTCCCTGTTCCTCTGGGGACAAGTGGAAATTTCTGAAGCTGTCTGTGTCACCTGGGAATAATGCTGAATTTCATAGTGTCTCAGTCTAATCCCCACGGCTTCTACTTTCATGTCACCATTTTTTATGGGTTGACTTGTATTTCCTTCCAAAATATGTTGAAATTCTAACTCCAAGTACCTCAGACTGGGACCTTATTTGGAAATAGGGTCATTATAGACACAATTAGTTTTGATGAGGTCATAGAAGAGTAAAGCGGACGCTTAATCCAACATGACTGGTATCTTTACAAAAAGAGGAAAAGAAACAAGAGACATAGACATGAAGGGAAGAGCAACCTGTGATTCTGCAGGAGATACTGAGGTGCTACAACTGGGAGCCACAGAATGTCAAGGAGCCACCAGAAGCCAAGAGGAGGAGGGAGGGACTTGACCCTCAGCTTTCAGAGAAAGTATCACCCTACCAATGTCCCAGTTCTGTATTTCTAGGCTTCAGAACGATAATACAATAAATTTCTAGGGTTTTTTAAAAATCTACCCAGTTTGTGGGCCTTTGCTCTGGAAGCCCTGGTATACAGAGGTAGTATAATGGGATGGGGTCTCCTGACTCTTATGAGGTTCACTTCCTTCCACCATGCCAAACAGTAAACAGGACAAGTCCCCGCAGTTCTTCTGCACTGATTATCATCATTCTTTATTCCTTTTCCGCCACTTTGCAGCCCCTCAAGGACAGGGCACATGACTAAGTTTGGTCTACTGAAAAAAATAAATATAGTTATCCCTAGGTGGCCAAGGGATACATGTGCTAAGACTTCTCTGCCTATGTGCTGCAATTTGTCTCCTTCTTCTGGCAGTGCAGAGTACCTAAAGGACCAGCGTCTCCTGACTTCTTTTTCTGACCTAACTCAGACATCACTTTTTAAAACATTTGTGTCAAAACCACAGTCTTGTTATGTTACAATCAAAAATAAAATGTAAACTCTAGTTTGCTTTAAAAAAAAAATTCTAGCTGGGGATTTAGCTCAGTGGTCAGCACCTGCCCAGTAAGCATGGGGTCCTGAGTTCCAATCCTGGTAAGTCACCCCCTACTCAAAAAAATTCAAGGTATGAGACAAATGCTTTACTATAAACTCAAATATTCCAGTTTAGGTGATGGGAGCTGAATCCAGCTGTCAATACAGTTTTCTGTCTCACACACATTGCAGGGTTCCTCATACATAGCTTTCCACAGGTATAAAAAGTTGATACCAAGGATCCATGAGAGCAGGGTGGACAGTCGGTATTGTGGATCTATTGCTTCCCCATTTACAGACACTTGTGGTCATCCTCTTTCTCTCTTTGACAAGTGGAGACATTCTTGCCTTCACCTGTGATCCTCCCGCCCCTGGCTGCCCACCCTTTTTCCTCAGGTCCTGGACCACAAACAACCTGATACTGTCATTGTCAGCCATGCTGGTGCCAGGGAACCTTGTCAGTACTTCTTTCACATAGATTTTACCTGATTCATTTTATAGCCTCTGTTTCCAAGTCTTATACATTAATGTGATGAGTTTTATGCTTGCTCTATAGCTGCGCTCCTCCCAGCAACTCTGGAGTGGACATTACTCTTGGATTGCACCTTTCTTCTTTTGCCTTTCGACATAATTGTGATACTGACCTGGTATCCATCTCTTTCTAGCTCAGTTCATATCCTACGAAGAACTGATTGTGAAAGGATTATCTCATACTTTTCTCATGGTTGATTCTAAAGAGGTCATATTGTTGTTGGCAGCTAAATTAGGTAAAAATATTATAGACAGTCAGACAGGGCCAGGCCCTCAAGGAGACAAGATGGAAGACAAGGTGATTTTACAGCTTTGCAAGAGGCAGACATCCCCCTGCTGTGGGCCAGATCTCAAGACAAAAGAAGAAACAAATGTAGCCACATATTCCCTAGGAATGTGCATCAGGGATTGATATTCTAGATAGGTATCAACCACCTTGAAAGAGCCTAAATGAGTCAGTAACCCAACTCCCAACAGGAAGAGACCCTGTTCCTATTCAAGCCTGCTTGCTACACAACTCCCTCCCCCATTCCATATTGGCTTTAATCAATTTTACCTGAGCAATGGTGCGTGTAACCTCATTGGTTGATCATAGTTTTGTCCCACCTCATGCCCACCTAAGCGAGTTTCCATGGTTTCCACCTTAGACCCTTGTAGCCTGACTAGCAGGCAGAGTGCAATAAATGGGACCTGGAGACAGCTGTAAATTCCAGAAAGCTGGGATGAGGGAAACCCAGAAAGCCGGAACTCCAGGTAATGGATGACAGCTCCACCTGTGGGCTCTCTGTTTCTTAATTTCTCCCTTTCTTGGAATGCTATTGGTTGACCCCTTTCCTATGATAGGAAAGGGATGGAAGTTAATGGAGATTGTGGTCATGTTTGTGGCTAAGCATGTATTCCTCCTTTGCTGAAGTGATTATGCATGAGATCACGCTGACTATCCTAAATAAAGCTGACTTGCCTCAGGGGTTCTTGGCTCACTGAGGGCCAAATCTCAGTGAGTCCTCTGACTACCTTCATCAGGTTTTCTCATTGTTTCTTTTGGCACTGACACATAACACTACAACAGACCCATCCCATTGCATGACTTTGCACTATAAAAGTCTCTGGAAGAGATAGCTTCTAGGGACCACCCACTTGGGACCCCCTCCTGTCCCTCTCTCAGACAGGAGCTTTCTTTCTCTCAATAAATATGTTCTGTTCATTACCTCTGTTTGTTCCTAAAATTCATTCTTCGGTTTTAGAAAGCATGAACTCATCCCAAGTACTTTTCAGGTTGAGAAATCAGTTTTTCCCTATATCATTTGGATATTCCCTACTGGAGGTCATCCACCCAGATCAGTTTTTTCTTCCTGCATCAATATTACCCAGATCAACTAGAGCCTTCCAGGGGAAATGCTTCCTTTCTTTTCTTTTCTTTTTTTTTTTTTTGAGACCCTTCAGACATAAGTTGCCTTATGGTATACATCGACAGAAAGTCTTAAAGTCTTGTTTGTAGCTGTGACCACACTTGGCAGCTATTATATAAACATGTTAACTATTTTTTAAGAATGGAGGCTCACTTAAGCAGAGCACATAGAAAGAAAACTGCTGGGTCAACAATCCTTTTTTTTTGTGTGTGGAACTGAGGATTGATCTCATGTCCTTTCATTTGCCAGGCAAGCGCTTATTCTACTGAGCTATCTCCCCAGCCCCTGATTCAGTGATCCTGAAGACTAATGAATCCATGACTCCTCATGCTGGATGGCTTTTTATACAGTTTAAGACAATTTCATATTTGATGGACTTGGGATGAGAGTTCCCTCATAGATGCAAACTTTGTTGAACATTTAAACCTATGTCCTGTGGGGAAAGGTTGAAATTAGGTTTAGCTTTTTAGCTATAGATGGACAGATAATTTATTACTTCTGAATGTTCTGAAAACCATGGAAGAACTGCTCCTTTTATTTCTACCTGTAGATATTTGACCTTTCTACACCAGCTCTTGATGGCCTCATCTGCTTACTAAGACCTAAACATTTTATCTCTAAATTCAAAGAATGACTGTTTGGTGGTATAGTCCCACAGAATGGTTTCATCTTTTTTTTTTTTTAACATTATTAGTAAAAGTAAAAGGAAAATTCCAGAAATATTAAAAAAGAGCTGGGTGTGGTGGTGCACACCTGTAATCCCAGCACTTGGGAGGCTGAGGCAGAAGGATCAGTGCGAGTTCGAGACCAGCCTGGGATACAAAAGTGAGCTCAAGGCCAGCCTGAACTGCATAGTGAGACCCTGTCTCAAAAAGACAAAAAAAAAAAAAACAACTGTACATGCTCACAAATTTCCATAACAGCCATAAACAGAAATCACTATAGAACAATTAAGTGCACATACAAGAATCTATAATTTTCTATTACAAACTGGCTCCAGATTCTTAACTCTGTCAATATATTTTTACTTTGGTAATATATAAAGACTCCTACACCATCTAAAGGAGAGTTCTGGGGGAAAAGAGTGCTTAAGGAAACCCTTGGCTTTTTAAATTCTTCATGAAGGTAAGGATAGTGGGAAAATCAAGTTGTACAGGTGTGAAGAGTAAGACAAATCAGCATTCTCGGGGTCACAGACCACATTTCCTCTTTCAAGGAAATATAACTCTTTCAAGTTATACCTTAAGTGCTGCATTCTTTTAAGCGTCCCATTCTACCTTCTATATTCCCAGTTTTGGGCTCATTTTGCATCTGTAACCTAGACAATAGCTAAAAAAAAGAAAAGAAAAAGAAGTTTGAAATATAGTTAGTTGCACTATGTTTAAGAGGTTGAATTTAAGAGTTTTGGGGGGAATAAAATGTGGGCCATGTTTACTTTTCTTCCTTTTTGTGATTTCTCCTTAGTAAAGTTATTATTTATATTAATGCACTGTAACACTAAATGTTTGATGGTCTTGTTTTTCAAAATAAAGCCTCAAAGATATTTCAATTAAGAGAATTTCTTCCATATGACATTTGCTGGAATTATCTAGATATATCAAGGGATAACTCTGGCACATGGGAGATAAGTGCACCCACATATCCTAAAAGCACATATTTTTCTGATGTACACAGGTAAATTTAAACACTTGTGCCTCATTTTCCCTTTTATTGCCTAGGCACTGAGACATCTTATTACCCAAATCAGAAATTGGACTTTAGGGGCCGGGGAGATAGCTCTGTGGCACAAGTGCCTGCCTGGCAAGTGCAAGGTCGTGAGTTTGAACCCCAGTTCTGAAAAAAAAAATTAGCCTCTACATTTCCCCCTCAAATATAAAGAACTCTGTGAAAAAGGAAGCATGATGGTAACAGGAAGAGAAAGTGGGATCCTTAAAGCCCAGGGTAAATTTGTTCCATGCCAGGGCAGGAGTGCTGGCACACTGCCATCCCATAGACCTACCAAGGGAAGTGTGGTTATGTGGTTACCATGGGGCAAAAGAGGAGGACAGCGATTTCATCAGCTGAATGGGAAGCCTCTGACCGAGGATTCTACCTCTCTTTACCTCCAAGGGCAGCCAATCTCTGTTGGGCAATGCAGGGCTGCATAGCTATAGTTTTTAATTATAGGATGGAGTCCAGACAGGACTTAGTGGGTGGCTTGGCACCACCTCTCATCATTAGTTCCTTCACCTATAATAAGCACAAGTCCATTCATAAAAACAACATTTTTATTATGGCATTTTGGGGTTTCTATTCTAGAAGATTTAGAATTAGTGATGCTATCACAACTATTGAAGCGTGCACAACTCTAAATAGATCATCTGTCTTGTCTGTAATAAAAAAACATGAATAAGGAAGAAAAACTAATTTACACTTCCAAAGAATATAAATTGTTCATTTAAGACAGTTGAATGATTTATAGTTTGATGTTTGGGCTTCTACAGTGCCTTTCCTTTACCATCTTTCTTTAGAACTATTGATTGTGAAAGCAAATTTTAAAGATCTTCAGTATAATACTGTTTATTACCTTCCACTCTTTTAAAACGAATAGTGCTAATAGGTTAGGTCTGCATTGCTCCCCAAAGCTTTCTGTGTATAAAGCCTGGTTGCCAGCCTGTAGCACTATAGAGAGATAGGTCTTAGGGGAAGGAAGGTTGGTCATTGGGTGTGTGTCTTCAAACCAGACTCTTAGGACCTGGCCCTTGTCTGCTTCCCTCTTTGCTTCTGGTCACAGTGAAGTGAATGGCTGCCTCTATCATAACTTCTCCACCATGATGTTTTACCTCACCAAAATCCTCAACACAGTGGGCTGAGTGACCACAAACTGGAACCCACAGAACTATAGTACCAAATACATTTTTTCTCCTTATATCTTCATTATTTCAGTTACTTGGTTACAACTATGAATGTAACTGCTGACTCACACAATTTCAAGTACATAATAAGTGATTACTGAATTTATAAATAATCCATAGAAAAAATACACAGGAAACCTATCTTGGTGTGGTGGTACAGCTATAACCCCAGTACTTGGAGGCTGAGATGGGAGGATTGTGAGTCTGAGGCCATCCCAACTTACATAATGAGTTCAGGGTCAATCTGAACTGCATGGAGACTTGTCTCCAAAAAAAACATATTCGAGAAATCACTTCCATTATATTTTAATTACATTTTGCAAAAACGTGTTTATTTAAGTTATCATTGAGGGGTTAGAGAGATAGCTCAGTAGCATAAGTGCTTGCCTGGCAAGCACAAGGGCCTGAGTTCAATCCCTGGTTCTGAAAAAAAAGAAAAAAATAAATTAAGAAGTTATCATTGAAATTATTTGTGCATGAGCTCATCCATTTGGTGATAATATGAAAATAATTGATCATTAAAATTTGTCAAAGGAGACACAAAATTGACATCTGTTTATGAACAATAATTTATTTGGAAATTTCAAAATGCATCAAACTCTATTTTCATGAACATATAGTCTATTAAATGAGAACAAATGAATTTAGGATGAATTTAATGTCGACTGAAGAGCCCTGCTAAAGCTCCCATGAGACACTATCCAAGAAAGTGTTTTGTAAAGCACGCTTTACAGTTCTCTGAGTGAGTACTGAAATCAGAAATGTTGGACTGCAAGTTCTACGTCTGCTGCTTCTGGTTGCACACCCTGGGCAAGGTATTTTAGCCCAGCAAAGCTGGGCTATGTAGGATGGAAAACAATACTGTTCACTGCATGGATTGTTTGTGAATGAGAAGAGAGCTCAAGGTTTATTAGTCATCATCACTGCTTTTTCTCCTCCTCTTCCTCCTCCTCCTCCTCCTCCTCCTCCTCCTCCTCCTCCTCTTCCTCTTCCTCCTCCTCTTCCTCCTCCTCCTGCTCCTCCTCACTATCACTGTCATTGTCATGAGAAGTGGTAAATATCTAGACTGCCAAGAGAAAAAAGTGAAAAGAAAATTAAAAATAAGTAGACAGGCTGCTCATCTTTATTATATTCCTACAATCTTTCGCTTACAGCAAGCTACTACCTGGTCGCTTCAGGTTCACCCTCCTCAAATTGATCCTCTAAACTACCAAAGTGGCTTACTGAGAACCACACTATGTCTCTAATTCCTCTAACAGCTGCTTATCAGTTATCTAGCAGGTGAGTCAACAGCCAGCAGCGTGTCTTTGAGGGACCTTTCAGATCCTCTCGGTGCCATCCCAATGCAGCCTCCACATTGTTGCACTGGCTGCTGCCTGGCCTACTTACCTGGTTATGATTCAGTGAAGAAAAGACCAAAAAATAAGCAACTTGACTCAGTATGTTTTCTAATGGGAAACTAGGGCCAGCTTTGATTTATAAACATATGTAAGGTCCTTCTGAGGAAGAGTCCCAGAGTGTCATAATGCTCAGCACATGCTAGAGGCTCCATAAATATTTCTGAATTAGTAAAAGAATAAATATGCATAAGATAGGAACATGCAAAATATGAGCTTTGTAGAGTTAGTGGTGCTTGGCAGCTTTTATAGAGCCCCAAGGGCTGAAAAATTGTATTCTTTTCTGAAACAAGGGTGAAAACAATGAAGAGATAAACACAGAAGTCTGGAAGGAAATAAACACGTCATCTCCATAACTGTAAAGCTGACGAAGATGGGCTTGGGCTTGATGCGTGACAAGAGCTGACTTCCTAAAGCTGCTGTCCAGAATGAAGAGAGCACCCCATCTGCACCCCACAGTTGAAGCTTTGCCTCTGTACAACAGTTGGAAGGACCCAAGCAATTGCAGCTTCTGAGGTCAGCTGGCTGCAGCTAGGGAGAATCAGTGTATTTCCCAAAACACCAATGGGAAGCTCACCCCTGTTCCTCTGGGACACAGTGAGTCAAGTGGGGGACAGAAGCCAGGCGGGTTACAACAACTGATTTCCACAGAATTGTAAACACAGAGCCAGTGGAAGCTGCCCAGCCACAGCTCAATGTTCTCTCACTCTGATTGACTTCAATGTGGCTAAAATTTTCCTCAAAAAAAAAAAAGGAAAACTGGATTACAAATATTCCAAAACTGTATGTCTGCCAATGGATTATCTTTTGCTTTCCCCTTCTTAATACTCCTTGTTCAGTTACTATAAACATAGGTTGGAAAACTTCTTATAAAGACTTACAAATTGTTTTCATTTCTAAACTCTAGTTCTTAGCCTTTTACTCTATACAACTAAACTTAGCAAGTTCGTGCTGAGCCCCTGCTACATGTCGAGCACAGTAGAGCATGCAGGTGAAGGCGTGTCAGTGGCTCTCGAGTGCCTCCAGCGCAGGTAATATCTAGCAGATCTTTTTCTCTTAGAAAAATAAGAGATATGGTTGGTTGCAAGGTCAAAAGGAGTATAACACAGTACAATAACACGTACTAGTCACATCCATATCTTGTTTCTAACTTCTGAGTGTTTTTCTGAGTGGTTAAGGGACTGCTCAGTCAGAGTTGAAGACATGTCCCTTCCCACGTCACCAGCATTAGTTAGAGCCAAGATACCATGACAAAAGCTCATGGAGACCCATAGCAGGGCCATTCATCTTCCACTAACTCTCCCATGTTGCGCCATCTCAGAAAAATATTGCAACTGGTAAAGAGAGGAACTGGGTGAAAGGTTCTGTATGAATCATTAAAACCTATCACCACACTGACAAACAACTTGGACTCGCGGCTAGGCTCTCTGACCTCCTTGATGAAGGCATCTTAGCTACTTTCCTATATTCCTGGATTTTCCTTTATTTTTGTGTCAAAACAAGTACCTAACATCTTTTTTTTTTTTTTTTTCCTGTCTTTTTGAGACAGTTTTCCTATGCAGTTCAGGCTGGCCTTGAGCTCATTTTTGTAGCCCAGGCTGGTCTCGAACTTGAACTGATCCTCCTGCCTCAGCCTCCCAAGTGCTGGGATTACAGGCATGCCCCACTACACCCAGCATGATTTTATTTTTTTTATTTTTTTGGGGCGGTGTCGAGGGTGGAACTCAGGACCCTGCGCTTGCCAGGCAAGGGCTTATTCCACTGAGCTAGCTCCCCAGCCCACGTCTTTCTAATAATCCTATTTGTTCTGTTATGTAACTACATCTTAGAAATTACTCATATTATTTCAGTCACTCATATTATTTTAATGTATTCATGTTTTTCATTTGTTCACATTTTGGGGGGTTTTTTATTTCATATTATCTTGCATCATTTTCCTACCAAACGGACAAAACAGGGATGATATGTAATTCTCAACATTAGAAGACTCAGACTTAGGGTAACTTTCAAGCTTCAGCTTTTCAGCTAAACTTTCTTGGAGAACTTTGTCATTATCCTTCCCTCCACCCTCCAGTACACTACAGGGCGTGTCTAAGCCTGCTAGCACTTGGAGTAGGCCTTCACATTTTCTGCATTATTCTGATTGCTAAAACCAGAGATTGTTTCTTTTCTTCTTCCTGCTTTCAGGCCTCTATGAAATTAATAGGAGCGTGATGTAATTTTTAAAAGAAATTGCCATTTCACTTTACAATGGCTTGTCATAACGGGCAGGGGGTCTAGGGCTAGGATTTCTGTTTGGAAAAGACTGACAAAGTGAAAAGCCATCAAAAAGCTTTTATGTTATATGCAATGCTTTTCTGTTAGAAGGTATTATGTGGATTGAAAATGCTGATTTTTATGAGAAGAGTGTATGCAGTTTCATGGGAGTGTTATAAACCTTTGTTTTCAACAGTTATGAATAAGGAAAATTGCCAAAATAGGCAACTCAGCACATTTAAACAGATTGTTAGCACAAAATACTGTGAAATATTAGCCAATTAACTGTATTTCCATGCCTTTTTACATATGAAGAGAAAGAAAAAGATGATACTTTTTTTTTTTTTTTTTTTTTTTGAGACAGAGGCTCCCTATGTAGTCCAGGTTGGCCTTGAACTCACTTTGTAGCCCAGGCTAGCCTCAAATGCATGGTGATCCTCCTGCCTCTGCTTCCTAAATGTTGAAATTGTAGGCATGCACTACTATGCCCCATATGATACAATTTTTTAAAACCACTAATATACTTAAAGTTTATGGGAAAGAAGATAAATAAAAGGAAATTATAGTTAGAGTTACTCACACTGTAGACTTTTGCAAATCACTTTGCATATGCATTTTTATTTCAAATATATTATTTGTATTACCTAGTGCAATATGTGTTAAATGTTGAGCAAATCATAAAAAGACAGCCTCGTGTATTTAAAAAAAAAACTGTTAGTGGGCTTTGGACACAGCTCTCATTTAGTAAAATATGTTTCCTTTTCTCCAAATATTCTAAAGTCATGAAGGTAAAAAAAGTCTTCTCAGAAGCACATTTCTGGGGTGGATAGCCAAAAGGGGCTATTTTCTAGGTATGT
>PVKN010032418.1:0-12266 GCA_004027915.1 Capromys pilorides
CCTTTTTCATTCTTCATTTCATGAATATGAGGCTTTTTTTCCATTTTGATAAAGTTGTCTAGAGATTTATCAATTTTATTTATTCTTTCAAAGAGCCAATTTTATTTCATTAATCTTTTGTATTGCTTTCTTAGTCTCAATTGCATTAACTTCTGCTCTGATCTTTATAAGTTCCTCCGTTGTGTGCACTCTGGGCTTATCTTGCTCTTCTTTTCCTAGAAACTTGATGTGTAGCACTAGATTGCTTTTCTTGTGTGTGTTCATTCTGATTTTCTATATGAGAACATACTATAAATCTACCATCAAGCACAGCTTTAAATGCATCATACATGTTTATTATGATTTGAATCTAGTTTTCCCCCAAAGCAGGGCCAGAGGACCAGGGCAGGGCTTGAGGAGTGAGGCCAGAGAAGTGCGAACCATTAATCTGACAACATGTGCCACCTCACCCACCAGGCCTGGTGTCCTCTCTTGGAGGTATGGAGCAGATCATCTCAGACATAGTGGCTTAGTGCCTTGAGGTCTGGCTATGTAACTAAGACAGAATTTGGTGCCAGGAGAATGGGGCCTGTTGCTGTGGCTGTACCTGACCATGTGGATTACAAGCTTTTGGGAATAGCTTATGGGAAGAGATAGGAAAGGTTTGGAGATGTCACCCACAAGAGAAGCACTAGAAGAGCTTCAGCCTTTCTTCAGGGGAGATTCTGGTTAGAGCTCAGACCAGAAGGCTGATAAGAAGGCTGACTATAAAGACCAGCCTGGGGAGGTTTCTGCTGGGAAGAGGAACAGCATTGGTTGTTGGACTCCAGATTATTTGTGTTTTGGCTTGGCGAAAAGTTTGGCTGAATTTTTCCCATTTCCAGAGACTTTGCCTGAGACTGAAAATAAACATGGAGAACTAATTAATCTTTCAAAGGAAATTTCAAAGCAGTCCAATATTGTGGCAGTGGTATGCTTATTACTGGTGGATCTTAGTCAAATATATGTTGAGAATGAGGAGCAAAGAGCCCAGAATAATGATTTAAAATGTGAATTTGGCCAGAAAGAAAGCACTGGGAAAGTTGTGGACTGCAAAGATAGAACTGAGATCTACATTGCCCAGAAGGAACAGGAAAATAGAAAAGATGTCCTGAGGGCATCACAGGAGGTGGCAGGTTCTTGCCCTCTGCAACCTCAGAATAGCAAGGGTGATGGACTTTGCTTTGAGGAGAAATCCACAGAGGCCCATGTTTCAGAATGGAGGCAGCAGCCACATCAGGTTCCAGAATGGAGCCACACCAGATTACAGAATGGCACCACATAGAGAATTTGGAATTCGGAATTTGGAATTCGGAATTTGGAATTCGGAATCAGGGTCAGAGTGCTCAGAAATTCAGACACTCCGACCCTATAGCTAAGAGAGAAGGAGGCTGACTACTGCTCCAAGCTGGCAGCAGACCTTGGCATCATCCACATGGTATTGGTTTTAGGTGCATGAAAAATGCAGGAGTTCTGAGGTTAAGAAGGCTTCCATCTCAGTGTCAGAAGAAAGCCTGGGAGGCCAGGTAGTGTGCCCCTGAGAGGGCAGTGTGTAAAGCTGTGAGAAGCCTACTCCCATGGAAACTCCAGAAGTTTGGAAAAGCCAGGAATGTGGATCATCTAAGGAAAACTGCAAGGAGAGAGCAAAGCCAGCCTAAGGGAGAAGCTATGGGAGCTACCACCAAGAGTGCCGTAGGGGTGGAGCCACATGGAGCTCACAATTTACCACAGATTGCGTCAGATGTTCCACATGGAATTATAGGACTCAGTGTTTGTCCTGATGAATTTTGGACTTGTTTTGGCCCCAATGGTTTGTATCCTCCTGTGTATACCTTTTGGGATGACAATGTTTATCTTATGCCTTTGATTGTTGGATGTATTTAAGTTTTTATTTGTACAGGGGCTCACAGTTGAGAATTTGCCTTGGATCTTGGAGAAGATTTGGGACTTGGACTTTTCAGCAATGCTGAAACTGCTGGGACTTTGACAACTCCTAGAGATGGACTAAATTGCCTTTTGAACAGGGGGATAAGCATGAGACTTTAGTGGTCCAGTTTGTGTCTAGTTGTCCCCCCAAAACCTCATGTAAATCTTGGGGCTGTCAAGCACGCAGCTTGAGGGGCATGACCAGAGAGGCATGAACTATCAAACTGACAGCATGTGCTGCCCCATGCCAGGCCTGGTAGCCTGTCTTGGAGTATGGAGCACATCATCCTCAACACAGCAGCACAGTGCCTTGAGGTCTTGCTGTGTAATTCAGGCTGCTTTAAACCCCAGTATCTGTGAGCTAAATAAACCTTTCCTTCCCTAAGCTTGTGTGTCAGGCATTTGTCCCAGCAATAAGAGAAGAGTAACTAAAACAATGTTCCTCTAAGTTGTATCTGCATTTTTGTTTGATTGTAAATATTGTTTAATATTTTCTTTAATTTCATCTGTAATCTATTCATTGTGCAGGTGGGTGTTGTTTCATTTCTATATGTTTATGGAATCTTGTGGTTTCTTTTGTCACTGATTTCCAATTTCATTGCACTATGGTCAGATAATATGCATGGGACAATTTCAATTATTTTAAAAGTACTAGTTAGAGTTGTAGTTCAGCAGCCTAGCAACTTCTAGGGAAGCATGAGGCTCTAAGTTTGATTTCAAGTACCAAAAAAGAAAGAAAAAGAAGAAAGAAATGCAAGTCTTTGCATTTACGTAAGCATGTTCTATAGACCATATATGATCTATTTTAAAGAACATCCCATGTGCAACTGACAGTAATGTGAAATATTCTATAAATGTCTACTAAGTCCTTTTGTTCCTATGTTTAACTTCAGGGGGCTTTCCAGGTAGCTCAGTTGGTTAAAGCATATGATTCAGCAAAGCCTCTCAGGCACCAGGGACTGTGATTAAATCCCTATTCCCACAAGGAGCATGAGACCTGCCTTGAAGGCAGCTTCAGCCAGCCAAAAAAAAAAAAATCTTTCCTATGTTTACTTCAGTTCTGTTATTTCTTTACTGGTTTTTTTCTCTACTTGACCTATCTCTTCATAATAGTGGAGTGTTGAGGTCTCCTGTTAAACTGTATTGTTTTTATTTACTTTTTCACATCTATCAATATTTATCATATAATTGGATGTTCCTATATTTGGTGTATATACATTTATGATTGTTATCTCTTCCTATTGACTTTTCCCCCTAACAAGTATATAGTGACCTTCTTCAGCTCTTTTGACCATTCTTGGTTTGAAGTTCACATTGACTGCAAACAGAATAGCTACCCCTGCTTTTTTCTGGGTTTCTGTTTTATGAAGTATTGTGTTCCACATGTGTGTGTTCCACCTTTCGACTTGCAATCTAGGAGTTTCTGCTTAAGTTAAATGTGTTTCTTGTATACAGCATGCTGTTTGATCTTGTTTATTGATCTAGTCAGTCAGTTTCTTTTTATTGGTGACTTGAAGCCATTTACATCACTGATCATAACTAATATGTATTGGCTTATCTTTGTCATGTTATTTTCCTGCTATTGGAGCCCTCATTTTCCCCTCTGTTTAACTGACTACCCTTCCTGGTGCTTTCTCTCTCTTGTTCTTATAATTGTGATCATTTTTCTGTATAACAAGATTATTTTTTAGTATTCTTTGTAAAGTTAGTTTGACGGTCTTAAATTTCATCAGTTATTATCTGTCATGGATATATCTTATTTCTCCACTAATTTTGCAATATAGTTTTGTAGAGTAAACCAACCTGGCCTGGAAGTTATTTTTCTTTTAGGACTTGAAATACTTCAATGCAAGCTCTTCTTAACTTGATGTCCTGTGTTGAGAAGTCAGCAGGGCTGTAATGGGCTTTCTTTCATCAGTGATCTGTTTCTTTGCTCTAACAGCTTTTAATATTGTGGCTTTGTGCTGAATCTCTGAATTCTTGATTATTATACATCTGGATATAGATTTATTTAGGTTGTGGCTATTGTGGCTAATGAACTTCTCTATGCCTTAATTTTCTGTATTTCCAATTCATTTCCTATGCTTAGGAAATTTGCTGTTATTACTTCTGCATATAGCTTTTTATGTCATTTTTCTTGACTCCTGCTTTTGCTAGCTTTCAATGGAATTTTTAGTTTCCTGGATATTTGTTTGAATCCATTTCATTTATTCCAATGCTTTCCTGCATTGGTCAATCACAGTTTCAGTCTTCTTCTTATCACCATCTTTTATAATTCTATCTCCACTTAGGCTTACTGAGCAATTCCTTTTTAAATGTCAACACTTCTTTTATACATTTATTTCTGACATGATTTCCTCATGGATTTGTGTCTTTACTTGGATTAGTATCATTTCAGAAATTTCAGGTGTGTGTCTTGTATTTTCTTCTATCTAGATGTTTTCTGGACTTTTCTGGTTTGGTTAGGGTCTGAGATCTCATTTTACTTCTGCATCTCATCATTTTCTATTTTAATTTTCTTTTATTTTGTTTTCTGTGTTGATGCTTATATAAATTTTTAGTACATATCTATAATACTGGTATCAAAGCTGCTCTCAGAAATGTCTGTTCTTCAGGGATTTCTTCTGTGCATGTAGAAGGATGTTGGTTTGGATCTGTCCCAAGATCTTACCTTCCCAATTAATTAAAAGTGGGATATTGGTATCTGTTTGACTCAGCCTAAATTGTTTCATGCTGGGGTGTAGTAAGATTCTTACCCCAGAGATTCTCAGTATTATTACAGAAGTAAGAACAACTGATTAAAACCAATATGACATCCTAGCTAACATAGTGTAATTAGCAATAGCAATAGAATCAAGCATAGTTTAGAAACTGATAGGCTATGATAGCTATTAATTTCCTACCTTTAACGTTAGGAGCAAAATCTACAGTTATATAATAGAACCAACCATAAATTGGGAGCTGATATGTAAAGTGTTCCCCTTTGTAGCGTTGTTTTAACCTGTGGTGGGAAAATTTAGAGGGGATAGTGTATAATACAAATATAACTGGAAAGGAAGTAGAAGCTAAGAGTTAAGATAGATTATGGTCATGCACACTTTGGGAAACTAGAGGAGAGGATAGAATAGAATGCAGGAGTAATGGAGGTATTATCAGAATTTGTTCTCTGGATTTGGGGGGGTGGGATTAGTTTTCTGTGGCTAGAGTTCTCCCCAGCTATTTAAAAAAGAGCGAAAAAGGGAATAGAAAGGGAGGTAAAAAGAAAAAGAGAAAAACAGAGAGGAAGAAAGAGCAGATGAAGCCCTCCCCACCTGCTTCTAGTCAGTGTGCCTTTGTCTCCAAGGACAATGCTAGCCCACCTAACATCATCTGTTGCCTTCTACTACTGTTCATGTTGCTTCAGACCTTTCCATCCCACTAATCCTGCCTGTCTATCATGGGTGCCCTAGTTGGATTCCCATTGTGTGGCTGGCATTTCCCTGGTCACTTGGTCCCACCAATTGGGGCAGGGGATGGGAGAGTCACCTGTATTTTTCCAGGGCTGGTTGACGGGTCCTACAATGTAGTGGGAGGGGCTTTCCACCTGGATTCCTTCAGCCAGGCCAGTTGCAATGTCCTGGATTCTTTCAAGGCCCAGCATATTTCTATAAGTATACAACTACAACTTCTCATGGACCTCTACCTCAGGCAGTGTCCCATGTCCTGGTTTATGTACCTAATAGCATTTCTCACTCTCTACTATACTTTTGTTTGATTATTTAGTTAATTAGTTTATTTTCTCCACTCAAAGAGAAGTTGTTGTTGTTGTTTCTTTTTGAGACAAGATCTTGCTATGCAGTTCAGATTGGCCTTGAACTTGCAACAGTCCTCCTGCCTCAGCCTCCCGAGTACTGGGATTTCAGGCATGTGCCACCATGCCTGGCTTTGGAAATAAGTTTCAAAAGAATAAAGTTGCTCTCTGGGAACCCTGGTGGCCTCAGCAGCAGTGTGACTTCCAGATCTCTACACAGAGAGCATTAAGGGTGAAAAGCTGGTTAGTAGCAGGGAGCAGAAGTGTCCTGAAACACAGTGTGCATTCCATTATTACACAAATGACACATCACTTAGGCACCTGACCTGCCCTGTGCAGTGACCACTCTGCTTTACATAAATGTCAAGCCTGACTCAAGGCGTCCTTCCTGCTCATTGTAACTACTGTGAATGCAATTTTTCCTTGTGTGTCCTTCATTCCCAAAAGAATGACCTCTCACTGGCCCCTTGCACTCTACCCTGGCCCCAAGCTTTTCTAGAATATAGTTCTGCATCTTTAACAGTAGAAGTGTTGATGTCACCAGGGGAGTGAGAAGCAAAGAACTCCTTGTCTTAAAAAAGTGTTACAGTGCATTTAAACAAGAGTTTCCAAGAATACTGGTTAGCACAACCCTGATGGTATAGGAGATTGATAAGTGCGAGGCTGGAGTTGCTTCTCCCCAACTTCCTAGAAGAACTGTGCAGTCCATGTCTACTGACACAGTTTGGAAGGGCCATCCATAGCTTGCATGTGTCAAGCAGATCAATTACCTTTGTAGTTTGTTTTGTCTAAACCTTGATTTGCTTCTTCCTTTTGTTTTCCCCATCTGTTGGCAGCCTTAGCCTTTTCTATGTGTCTTTTCAGATACTATAATGGAAGTTGGGAGAAAGAGTAGCAAGGCACAGCTAGTCTGCTACGATTTGACCCATCTGTGCCTATATGTAAGGTTTGCATTAAAATTGCAATGAGCATCAACATTATGATTAGAACTGTAATATTTTTGTGACTATGAAATAGGAGGCAATTTTACCTGACGGGAATTGCAGGAGAGTAGATGGCATTGAGCAAATTGTTTTCTTGACTATCAACTTCAGCTGTTTCCGAGGAAAGGCTGTTAGCGAGGTCCCTTTTAACAGGGTGTTATTGATCAGTTCCCAGTGAAATTTGCTACCTCTGCAGTGTAGGTCAGACTCGCAATTTATAAGTGCTCACTGGCGCCTTTTACCTCTAAAATAACATGTGTTGCAGCCAAGGGCAAAGTGTTCTAATTTTTCCTCCTAGATCTCAAGAACATCATTATTATTAAAATAACAAATGTCTAGAATGTGAAAAACAATTAGAAAGAAAAGGGCCAGAGTCAATAACAGTCTCGTTCTATGCCAGTTTGGTTTAATCAAACAATTAAAATATTACAAGAAAATATTTCTATTGTCTTTCACCTACTCCGCAGTAAATTCTTTACAAAGCACATATTCATTATCAGCCTTTACTGAGAAATGAAGTATTTAAAATAAGAAAACTTTCCATATAAGGGAACCAAATCTTTTTTTTTTTTTTTTTCAGGACTGGGGTTGGAACTCATGACCTTGCACTTGCCTGGCAGGCACTTGTGCCATGGAGCTATATCCCTGGCCCATGGAACCAAATCTTTTAAAGAGGAAAATGGTATTAATTCTTTGAAAGTACTGAATTTTCTCCTATCTATGCCAGTAAAAATTCTACTGATGCTTTAAGACTCTTTTTCATCCTTCCCGAAAAGTTTCTCATACTGAGCTAAGCAGAAAAAATCTTCTTCCACTTTGAATTCCTTCTTTTTGAAATCATCTTTCTCACAGTAATAGATGTACACCTGTGTTTACAGCAACATAATTTGTAATCACTAAGTCTTAGAAGCAACCTAAATGCTCACCTATCAAGGAATGGATAAAAAAAGATGTATTTTTATAAGATGGAGTACTACTCAGCCATAAAGAAGGACAAATGTGAAGCTTTCATAGGCAAATGGATGCCACTTAAGATCATATTAATAAATAAAATAAATCAAACTCATATATACAAACATCATATTGTCTCCCTGGTATGAAAAAAATAAATGAAAGAGTAAATAAGGTTCAAAATATATGGCAGACAGCCAAATAGCTCAGCAGATTAAAGGGTCTGCAAGCTGGGACAGGGGCTAGGGGTTTGATCCTGGGGCCTGCAGTGCCCACGCAACCCCCAGGGCACACTGAGACAATTGAGACTGGGTGTGGTGGCTCATGTCTGTAATCCCAGCTCTTGGGAGGCTGTAAACATGAGGATCACTACAAGTCCAATCTAGTAGTGAGACCCTGAACACCCTGTAGATCCCTCCCTAAAAATACAAAAAAAAAAAGAAAAAGAAAAAAAAAAAAAAAAAAAAAAAAAAAAAAAAAAAAAAAAAAAAAAAAAAAAAAAAAAAAATATATATATATATATATATATATATATATTGTGAAAGAGAAGAAATTAAAAGGAAAGAAGAACTAGGAGAGGGGAAAAAAAGAGGAAGACAAGAAAAGGAAAAACTTACAAGATTATTATACTACTAGTTTCTCTTAATTCATTGAAAAGGAAGTTTTGTTCTAGTATCATTTGGAGAATTTTTAGGCCCATATTTTGTACTCTGAGTAACTACTATGGAGGTAACAGTATACAATATTAACTATTATTATTCTCCTATCTTGTTTTGAAATTTTGTTTTATTTTTCCATAAGATAAAAATAAATATCTTTCTGTGTACTGTGCCCATATTGAGGGTCACTTCAAAAATATATAGAGAAAATAAATGAGTTTGGTAGGAAACCAATACCTGATGGACAGAAATGGAGATAGAAAAATACTTTAAAGAGAATTAAATGAAACAATGACTTTAAAGTACTTGGAACTGTGCCGGGCACATCATAATGCCTAAATAAATTTTACTGACAGCCACCATTGATTTTATTATTGAATTAAACAACATATTCCTCCCACAGAATAGTACTTCTTTGCAGTGGAAAATAATGCGCCTACCAGATGGAGCTTTGCCCACCCTTGAAGGTGCAGAACAGGGAGCCTACTAGAGGTCAGCCTCAGCTGAATCTATCCCAGCAGGTTTGGAGGGAGAATATCTTTGCCTAGGTCACACATGAGCTGACCATGAGCAGGTTTGCCCCATTTTGTGAAGAAGCCCTTGGTATTAGTTTTATTGATTTATATTAATATATATATAATATATATATATATATTATATATATATATCACATTTAATTATAAATACCACAATAGCAGAAGTCCTTCGTGTTTACTATTGGCCATGGTTTTTAAGTTATGAAGTATTTATAGATATCTTTACTTTTATATACCTTAATAGGCATGCAAATTGGGAAAATATTTGTAGAGAAGATTAAACAGTACTTATCAAGATTTAATATACATATACCCTTTCACTAATTCTCCAATGCAAAATGTAGTTAGAGAAAAATTTGCAAGTATCTGCAAATAGAAGTGTATAAGACTATGTAAAGCATTATCTTTAATCACAAAAAAATTTAGTAATCTATATAAACAACTGATAATGTACGCATTCTATTGAATGCTAGTCAATAATTTTAAAGAGTAAATGTGTGCCAACATGGAAAGATCTTTAAGCCATATTGTTGAGATGGAGGAGTACATATTTTTTTCTGCTCATGTACAAAAATGTCAAGATATCATATGTGTTCTCCAGGGACAATTTATACATACATAGATGCATAAAAAGCTTGGCTCTGTCACATTCCAGATTGACAACTATGGTAGCTCTGTGGCGGGAAAAAAGGTACATATAAATTTAGATTCTGGATTTATCTATAATGCTTGAATTTTAGTTATTTGTTTGTAATTGAGTTTGTAAAGAAAAAATGCTCCAAAATAAGTGAATTATAGGCAAACATTATTGTAAATAAATTATTATGGCTGTGGGAGCTGGAAGCAAATAAGTGCGGCCTGCTGGGAATAGGACTTCTAAAACGCAAATACGTCTGGAAGGCTATGAAGGCCATTTTTGCTGGCTATAACCGGGGTCTCTGGAACCAGAGGGAACATATGGCTCTTCTTAAAATTGAAGGTGTTTATGCGCAGGACGAAACTGAATTCTACTTGGGCAGGAGATGTGCTTATGTGGACAAAGTGAAAAGCAACACAGTGACTCCAGGTGGCAAACCAAACAAAACCAGAATGAACTGGGGAAGAGTAACTGGGGCCCATGGAAACAGCAGCATGGTTCGTGCCAAGTTCAGAAACAACCTTCCTGCTAAGTCCACCAGACACTCAATCCATGTGGTGCTGTACCCCTCAAGAATTTAAACTAGAGGAAAATAAGAGTGCATTTGTGCTCTTGATTTTGTTTTTGTTTTTTGTGCAGGGTCTCACCACGTAACTCTGACTCATAATGATCCTCCTGTTTCCTGCCTCCCAAGTGCTGGGATCACAAGTGCGCACCACCATGACTGGACTCCGTCGCTGGCTCAGCATGTCAGAGAGCAGGGCCGGCAGAGCAGGCAGGGCCAGGAATCGAAACTTGACCCCTGCACTTTCCTAAGAAAGTGCTTAGTCCGCTGAGCCATACCGACGGCCCTTATGCCCTTCTATTTAAAAAACAAAGTAAAACAATAAAAATAAATTATTATAACTCATTATAAAATACCAGAATGTTAAAGGTCTGATGAAGAAGAATGCAAAGACACTCATTTTAAAAAATCCAATTATTTAGGGCAAAAATCCTCCATTAGTATGGGAAATACATGTATGAAATTTTATTAATGTGAGAAAAGTTTTAAAATTAATTTTACCTTAATTTAAGTTCACATCAAAGGTACAAGAGAATATTAATATTTTTCTAAGTTGAATATGTGTCTTTTACTCTTTTTACAGGCTTAACATGAGTGCACAATTTTCATAGATCATAAGTAGGTAGCTCTAAGAAATGTAAGAACGTGAAGAAATTCATGTCAAGGAACAGAATATGTCAAGAAATATGTCAGAATATGTCAAGAAATTTCCTTCCTGTCTCTTCTAACCACTAACTGCCTTCACTCTCCCAAATTTACCACTCCCTGGATTTGTAACAGCATCACTTCACTTTGTCATTTTAAGAATTTATAAAATAGACATCACATGGTATGTTTTATGTCTGGCTTTGTTCGTTTAATATGCGTCTGGGCTGTGCTCATGTTCTCACTTGGACCGTGTTGCTCACTTTCATTGATGTGCAGTATTCCACTGCATACACATTGCATCTGCTACAGACTCAGTATTTGCTCCCCTCCCCCCAAAAAAAAATCTATGTTGAAATTATAGACACCAAAGTGATAGTATTTGAAGGTGAGACACTGGGAAAGTGATTTGGACATGGGGTGGAGCCGTGATAAATGGGATTAGTCCCCAAAGAGAAAATAGAATTCTCTCACCCCTTCAGACAGGTGTGGGTACAGTGAAGACATCTACTCATCAGTAAATGAGGCCTCTTCAGATGCAACTTTTGCCTTGATCTTGGACTTCACAACTCCCAGAACTGTGAGAAATAAGTGTTGTTAAAGCTGCCAAATCAAGATACTTCCATTGCAGCAGCCCAAACAGACAACTATTTAGGCATCTATTTCACTGTTGATGCATTAAGATCTGTAAAGCAGAAGATACCCTCCAACACAGGTGGCAAGGCGATTAGGGGCTTCGCCCACCCTGGGAAATGGCTTGGTCTTTTCTGTCAAAATTGAACAGAACATTCCTTCCAACCCAGCAATTTTTTCCCAGGTATATTCCTTAAATAAATATATTCACCAAATCTGCTTCTGGCGTGTCTGAGCAAATCTTTGTGTCATAACATATGTTATAATTTCTCTTGGGCAAAAATTCCTTTGTAGAGGAGTGGAATTGTTGAGATGTTGGTAAATCTTTGTTTATATTAATTTTGAAAGCCTTAAAATAAAATCAAAATGATTTCTATCATAGGAACAACTGAATCGGAGAACTACCTTTCTTTGATATAGTACCATAATCCTCAAATAATATGAGTATTTTGCCATTAAGTGTAAATTTGTAAATCTAGCCTTTTTGATACACTTGGAGTTTAACTGTATTAAGAAAATGAATGTCTTTGTATTCCCTATTTCAAATGTTGAGAAGCAATTTCTATAGGCACATAGGTTTTTCTTTTATGCTCAATTTGTGATGTGATTAAAAGTGTCTTTAAAATTAAGATGTTCTCTTTAGCACACTTAACATATGGAGTTATATCTCTGCCTTTAAATAATCTTCTGTAGAACAGGAGGTTTGAAAATCACAGAGTGAATATCTTTCTTTGTTATTTTAGCTGCTGACATTTCTAATTCAATTTAGCAGTAGCCTTATATTTTTAAAGTTAATGAAGTGGATTTCAAGTTCAGTTAGCAGTAATTTAAGATGACAATTCAATCATTAGTGAAGCTAATTATTAAATAGAAAGCTCAGTGCAGTGCTCAAGCTCATAATGAAATAAAACCTTATGTCCAAG
>PVKN010032419.1:0-12271 GCA_004027915.1 Capromys pilorides
GGTCAATCTCTGTGTTCATTAGTTTAATATGATGATGTCAAACTCATGCAAATATGTTATAAAATGTGTTCCCCTAGCACACCCACCCCGTTTCTTTTTAAAGACACTTCTTTCAAGAATACTAGGCATACACAGTGGGGACTCCTGTACCCATTAGGGTCATTCTGGTGGAACAACACTGCCACCTAGTGCCCACATTGTGGAAGGCAATGCCTCCCTGCAGCAAGCACCAGCGGGGTTAGGGGGAATCCCCAGGGATTTCGCACTTGGTCCAGGCCTTGAATTCATAACCCTTAATAACATACATTGTAAGCATACTTACCGACACTCACTTAGCCAATAACATTTGTTTATAAATGCTTATGCCTTTGCACAAGTCATACAATACTAGTTCTTAAATAAATATAATATTAAAGGAAAAGAGTATGCTGGCCTTTAAAAACACAAGTGCTCTTTTCTAAACATTTTATGAGTGTTTGATCATTGAAAAAAAGCTAATGAATTAATCGATGGTCAATATCATCTTGCTTAGTATGTTCAAGTAGATACTAGAGGGAAGACTTAAAAACGAAATCTTTTTCTTACTCTAGGGGAATCTAAAATAATCTGCACAATAGCACATTGATTTGTCAATTCATACATGGAAAATCATTATGGATTAATTCCTGCGTCCTTCCTGCAGCGCTGTGGATAGGCTTTTGGCTTTTGGCTGAGGGATGTGGAAGTTTGCTCTCCCAGTTGGGTTGTGAATGGTGGGAGGCTGTTGACTTGAGGAGAAAGCACAGGGCCATCCCTGGACCATGCCTCGGGGTCACAGAATCTCACACGTGTGGAAAGGGTCCAGACCGGTTTCCCTGTAGTTGTGATACAGGAAATGTATAGTAGCTTTGTCTGGTGCATGAGGAGATGAGCCACAGAGAAGGGCAATCACCGGCTTCCCCGTGACTTTCCTGATTCTCTGTTGTCACTTTGCTATTCCGCATCCTCCACAGAACTGACCAAGAAATACTTCAAAAGCAGGAAAGCTGAGCTTCCCTGCTGCCCAGCGCCGGCATCCTCTGGGGTTCCATACCCTGGCCTCGCTCCTCCCACTCCTGCCTCCTGCCCCTGTCCTTCCTCACTCCCCCTCTACAGGGTGCCCTGACCCTCTCCCTCGTGACTTCTTCCATTACAGGTGTGTGTCCACCTCTTCCTTCTCTACAGATGACCCGTTCCCTTCTTTTATAGGTGGACAGATCCTTGCCTGTCATTAATTCTCTTTTTGTCGGTCAACCCTAGCCCAGCCTCTGTGGATCACTGCATCTGACACAGCCTGTGAGGCTCTGTCATGTGACTCGTTTCACTTTCTGTAGCTGCCACTTCCCTAGACTTTTCTCATTCTCTTACACTTGGGGGCTTTTTGCTTTTCTGCATTACTACCAGACCTCAAAGAGAGTAATCACAATTAGGAGGCAACTGGAACCATCTGCCCACTAACTACAAGTGTGAAGATGGTCTCTCAGCAAGGCCTTAGTCACTGGCAAGCCCTGAAGTCCATGTCAGCTGTGTCCAGTCTGGCTCTGCCTTGGCCACTCTGCTGTCTTCTCCAAAAGCCACGCACTTTCCCTGAGCAATGACCCTTGGTAAAACACAGGGGCTGGCAAAGTGGAATGACATAGAAGCACAAATTCCATCTGGAGAAGCTTCTTGGCGGAGATAGCACTGGTGGCTGAACAAGTGGCGTGCGGACCTGTGTGGGGACAGCGAGAGGCAGGGTGGGGGCAGATGAAGGCCAGAGTTAGCTGCTCCTCCCGACTTCTGTCCACTAAAGAGCAAACTCTCTCTGAAGCAAGTTCTCGGTATGTACTTCCTTGCGTCTGGTTTCGCTCGCCCAGCAGTGTGGCTGTGAGATACACCTAGGGTGCATGGGCCGAGTCTGAGCTTCTTCCCGCGGCGTTACAGCCCTGTGCGATCTGTTCCAGGCTGATCATCTTCTCTTTCCTGCTCTCTGCACACCCCAGAGTCCCAAAACTTGCACTCTTGACACTCTGAAGACTCTTCATGGTATTTTGTGTCTTTTCATCTTGATGGAACCATCTCTGTCTCATGTGTGTTGTTGTCATCATTGATAGAAACCGGGTAAGACTGAATGAAAGGAAAAAAAAAAAAAAATCATGGCCATTTAACCAGCTAGAAGCACAGATCAAATCCCAAAGGAGAACACCAACTAACTCATTTCTTGGTCCTTTCTTAGCACTCTCCCAGCTTAGCAATTAACACCCAGTCAAGCGTTCTGCTTTTTGCACCTTCAGTTGATTTCATATGTGTAGGTTTAGTGAATAAATTTCTCAAAAGTACTCCAACGGAAAACTATGCTGTTTCCCTTATTTGACTAATTCATGTTCTTCAGAAAAGTCTAAGTGAACACAGTTAAGATCTTGTGGTCCCAGTCAAAAGCTATTAATTCCTTACAGTTGTTTCATGAGAATTAAATCAAGGATCATACATTATATATTGTTGTTTTGGCTCCCTTTCCTCTAGGAATGATCCTTTTTTGGAAGGAGGGGAGAAGCAGGCAAGTTATTCTACAGAAGGAATTATCATCTGATACCCCTCAGGATTCAATTAAAATTAAATAATTTTGACACTCATGCTCCACAGTAGTGTTTTCTCCTTACATCACATCAAGGGATATAGAAAACGTCCATAAGTCAGGTTCGCCACATCCTTTGGCAATATGCACATAAATAAATCATTGTCATGTAACAGATCTGCCTGATGCAGCTGCAAAGCAGCACTGTGAGAGAAAGGTCCTCAGGACATGGTGACCTGGGACAGTGCCTCCCAGGATTTCCTTCCTGCTTTAAAGAAATTAGAGGGCCAGGCATGGTGACACTAGAGGTGCCAGCATTCCCAGCATTCAGGAGGCTGAGGTAGGAGGATCACTGTGATTTCCATGTCCAGTGAACTGCATAGTGAATCCTGTCTCAAAAACACAAAACAAAATACTGGAGAACCTCTCCAGGTGGGAATAAGTTACCTCAGATTCTTTACAAAAGCATATGAGCTCTAGCTACACATATGCTTTCATCATTTTAATTCAGGTACATATTTAAGAAATTAGTGTGTGAGACACTTTTTTTTCTTTTTGTCTTTTTGAGACCAGGTCTCCTATTTAATTCAGGCTGGCCTTGAGCTCACTTTATAGCTGAGGCTGGTCTGGACTCACAACTATCCTGCCTCAGCCTCCGAAGTGCTGGGATTATACACTTGTACCACCACACCCAGCCTCGAAACCTCATCTCACAACAAAAAATTAAAAATAGCCTCAGCATGTAGATCAGTGTGAAGGCCCTGGGTTCAATAACCAGTCCTGGAGAAGGGACTGGTAATGAACATTTGTCTTGTTCCAGGTTTTAATGAAAATGCTTTCAACTTTTCTCTATTTGGTATGTTAACATCTGGTTTGTCATGAACAGCCTTTACTGTGCTGAGATACATAGTCCTTATACCTAACCCATTGAATTTTCATCACAAAGAGAGGTTGAATCTTATTAAACACATTTTCTTCACCTATTGATAAAATCATGTTTTTCCTTCACTCTTTCATTATGATGTATCATTTTATTGACTTCCATATATCAAACCAGCCTTGTGTCCCTGAGATAAAGCCCATTTGATCATGATATACAATCTTGTCAACATGCTGCTAGATTTGGTGTACTGGCACTTGGATGAGAATTTCTATATCCACGTTCAACTGCTTCTGTAGTACTCCGTTCTGTTGTTTTTTCTTGTTGCTGCAGGCTTGTCTGGCCTTGCCATCAGGATGATGGTTTTCTTAAATGAGATTAGAGTAATTCTCACCCATTCCTTTTTCATTTAATTCGTTCAGAAGTATTGGTATTTTTCCTTAAAAGTTTGGTACAGTTCATCAGCGAAGCCATCTGGTCCTAGTCTTGTCTTTGTGGCAAGACTTTTTATACTCAGCTTCATTGCTCCTTACTCATGGGTAGAATTTCTGTTTTTGTGGCCCATGGTATATGATATGTACAGCAATTTTCCATTTGTTTTCCATTTATTCACATATAATACTTATGGTTGTCCCTAAAGATTCATTTCTGTTTCACTCTTTTTCTGTCCCCAAAGATCTTTTGTTTCAATTTCTATTATTCTTTTATTAGTTTCTAATATAATTCAACTAACTTTGTGATCCAGCAAAAATGTCTGTTAATTATGTTACCTTTTTAAAAAAACAACAACAAAAATATTCTTTTATGGGTCTTGGGGGAGCTGCCTCAGTGTCGCTGATTTCTGCTCTCATTCTTGTCATTGTTTTCCTCCCACTAACCTTGGCTTTGGTTTGCTCTTGCTTTCCTAGTTCCTGAAGTTGTATATCCAGTTTGTTTATTTAAGTATATTTCTAGTCTTTTGATATAGGTATAATTGTCATAAACTCCCTACCTCCTAGTGCTTTGTTGAATTCCAGGGAAAGTGTGCTGCTTTTCCATTTTATTTTGTTTAGACATTTTACTTCGCGAATTTGCGGGTCATCCTTGTGCAGGGAGGGGCCATGCTAATCTTCTCTGTATTGTTCCAATTTAGTATTTGTGCTGCCAAGGTGAGCCCTTGTTTAGACATTTTAAATTGAAGCACATTTCCAATTTCTTCTTTTAACCTGTGGTGAGCATGTGGATTACTACCGCTTAGCACACTTTTCACAGTTACTCTTGATGTTTCTGTTGCAAGTTGCGATGAAAACAAAGACCCAAAAGCAAACATTTGTAGCACTTTTTATTAGCTGAGCTCAGTGGCCTCTACTCCCCTGTGGGTCAGGGGAGTGAAAAGCGTTTGCTGAGAGGGGACAAAGATATTTAAAGAGAAATCACGAGGGTGGGGAGAGTTTGTCTTTGATTGGAGAGAAGAACTTTGCAAGACATTTGGCACCTGGATTAGGGAGGGATAGGGGATGTTACAGAGCTTGCTCTGTTTGTAATCAGGAAGGACATTTGGCACCAGGTTCAGGGAGGAAGAAGAGATATTACAAATTTATGGTGAGAACAAGGTTTTATAATGTGGCAGTCACAAAGTCTGCTACAGAGAGCAGAGTCATCTTTCTGCAAGGACAAAGTTTGTTACAGAGGGAGAAAACTGGAGTTGTCTTACAACAAGGGAAATACAAAGTATTGGTCATCTTGGAGTTTGGGCTAAACTAAAACAAATCATAGTTTGTCTTAGGGTAGGAGGGCTCGTGTCAACTAGGGCAAGGGTTAAGTCAATTTTTGGTCTGAGCATTGGGATACCTGGGGGGTCTCATCTTGTCTCTAAAAGGCTTAGCACATTCCTTGGTTTATGGCTGGGCAAAGGGAGTCAGAGGACAAGCAACTCACGAAGTAGTATAAAATGGAGTCACTTAAGCTAGCTTATAACAGTTTCCATCTATTTTTCTTCCACTATCAGAGAAGATACATGGTAGGGCATTTTAGAATCAGACCTGTTAGTGGCCTAACATACAGTTCCTTCTGGAGAAAGTCCTCTGTGATGAGGAGAATGTTGTGAACGCCAGGCGGTGGTATGAAATGCACTCTCACTGACTGGTCTATTTAGTCTATGCTACAGTTCATCTCCCATGATTCCTGTTTGACCTTTTTCTGGCTGGTCTGTTCACTGAAGAAAGCAGAGCACTGCGGGGCTAAACTGTTCAATGTGGTGGGCTCTACCTGTTCCTTCAGATCTTAGTATTTGCTTTATTTATTTTGGTGGTTCAGTGCTGGGTGCAGATGCACTTGAGGTAATTATATTGTCTAGGTGAACTGATCTCTTTGTCACTGAATAACAACCTTACATTTTTTCCTAGATCTGAGCTCAGATTTTTCTTGTTTGACATTAATAGAGGCACGTGTGCTAGGTTTTGAATTCTGTTGGAGGGAGTATCTCTTCTCTACTGTCATGTTCAGTCTGCATGTGCCTAGCCAGGTTCACACTGGCCAGTGTCTGTGGGATTCTTTGTGTCTTTGTCATACCCATGAGCAAGGTGCACAGACTCAGCTAGGCTCATACAAGCAAAGCTGTAACCATGTGTCTTCTGCTGTCTCTCTTCCGTTTGAAGTCACATCTGGGTCTTTGCAGAAAAGAAAAAGGCTGCTCAGCTAAGCATGGCTTCCAGTGTTCACTGCACTCGAAGTGGAGTTGCCTCTTGTCAGAACTTTGCCCACATCCTTAGCCGCCCAGGGCTGCTCTTGTGTGCTCACATGCATGCGTGTGTGCATATGTGTTCTCTTGTGCACCATGTACTCTTCTGAGTTTACCCAGGCTTGACCTCTAGGTAAACCCATTTCCACATCCACTACAGATAAAGGGTTTGTCCTCTGGTAGAAGGTGAGCCTGAACATTTTATTTTTATACCTGACAAGCAAAGTTAAAGGAGAAAAGGTTTACTTAGCTCACAGTTTGTGGAAGATTCAGTCTATAATCAGCTGGCTCTAAAACGTGGTGGCACATGCAGAGAAGCAGCCAATTAGGTGGTGGAAGACAGCAAAAGCAGTGAGAGAGAGGGAGACAGACAGACAGACAGACAGACAGACAGACGGACAGACAGACAGACGGACAGACACAAAGAAGAGGTAGACAATTTTTTTTTGTACTATGGCCGGCTCAGCCTGCCCTGGGGGTGGGGCTGGCATTGCCTGTGGTGCTGGGGATCAAAGCTCAGTCCCTGCTGTTGCCCAACCTTTCCTAAGCAGGTGCTTTAGATCCCTGAACCATCTTGCTGGCCCAGTGTACAACTTTGGGATGAAGTTTCTTGCACACATAAGGCTTCTCCCTGGAATGTGATCTCTGGTGTCTGAGATTTGTCTTCCAGCTATAGCTCTGTTCCTACTTGACGAACACAGGGTAAGCTAGAGGCCAGCCATAGACTACATAGTGAGACCCTGCTCAAATTTTATATATTTTTTTTGGTGTCAGTAATGAAACTCCAGACCTTGTGCTTGCCAGGAAGGTGCTTGTCTGCTGAGCTATTTCCCTGGCCCCCTGATCAAATTTTTAAAAAGAAGATGAAGATGAAGATGACGAAGAAAGACAGAAAATTGACCATTGCCACAGAAAACAGATCCTAATGATAGCCTTTAGTGATCAATTCCAAACTTCTCTGGAACTCATGCTGTCTTAAACTCTTAAACCCTCATTATTGCATGAGACAATAAAATACCCTACTGGTGATGGTGCTTCAACTTGTGTTCTCTGTCACTGGCTACAGAAAGAGCCATATCTGATAGACTATCCCGCTGCTGAGAGGCAAAGGGCAAGGAGGATGTCAGAACCAGGGAGAGAGAAAAGCTCACAGTACACCACTTCACAGTACTCCTCATGTGTCATTACTTTAGGTGCTGGTGACAGAAACACATCCTGAATGAATTTAAACCAAATAGGGAATTGAATGGCTTTGGTTACTGGCCTAGTAAATATTTATGGGACAGAAGCGGGCACTATTCTAGGCACTTAGGGGTCATACATACAAAAAGAACTCCCCAGGGCTGGCCAGATAACTCAGAAGACTAAAGTACCTGCCTGTAGGGACCAGTTGGTCTCACTGCAATCTGTTCTAGTCAGGGAGAAACAGTGGCAGGAATAAGAAAGATAGATGAGAAGATAAAAGCTGGTCACTGACCTGCCTGATGGGCAAGATTAACCCAAGCACAACCAAATGATCCTTTATTTATACCTTTGCAAAGTTAGTAACATGTGACTCAAGGTTGCCTAGAGCCTAATTGCTGACCTAAACCAGACAGGGTGTTTATCCCAGGACTGAGGTAACTTTTTTGCTTTAGGCACTGAGGCCTTGTCCCACCTACACACATTTGCTCAATTTCCTAGCTTCCTTGGCTCCCAACAAACCCCCTTTTTTATTTTGTTTTGTTAGAAGTGGGTGTACCATTGCAATAAGAGAAGCCATACTTGGAGAAGTCTTGAAAGGACCTTTTATTCTTGATGCCAGATCACAGACTGTAGGTACTTGAATTCAGCAATATCACCCTACATAGTGCAATAGTCCATCATAGTAGTAAGTTATCAGCACAGCTTGTAATTGTTAGAAGTTGGTTACTAGAACCTTTTACAGATTAGCACATTAATATGGCATTACTTTTTATTATTTTAGGGAAGGGTCTACAGGGTGTTCAGGGTCTCACTACTAGATCAGACTCGTAGTGGTCCACCTGTTTACAGCTTCCCAAGAGCTGGGATTAGAGGTGCACACCAGATCCAGTCTCAATTGCAGTCTCAGCCTCGGGTGGGGCCAGCATGGCAGGCCCAGGGATCAAAACTATGCAAGCCGGCACTTTTCTGGTGGATGGTTAAGACAAAGTTAAAGCAAGACCTATATAACTACAAATGTAACTTTTGCTATCTGACAAGGTCAGTTAAATCTCCTCAGGATTTACCCTGCAACCGTGTAGAGCAGCTTGTAGATCTTCAGTCAGGGTCCTGCCATTTGGATGAGTCACGGCCATTGCTTGGCCAGTTTGCTCTCTGTGAAAGACTGAGAGATTTTTTCTCTTTCTAGGTGATTCTCCCTAGGCACACTATACAATGTCAATCACTTTCCACTGTGGCCCCACAATCTCCTTGATCAGAAAATTTGGGACACAGCCGAGTTACAAGATGTCACAACAGAGGTTCTCTTATGTCCTGAGTCTCACTGACCTTGAAGGGCAAGGGCCAAAATATTGGCTATCCTTGTAGCCCATCTATCTCTCTAATTTCTGGTCTGCAAACCTTAGCTGTTAAACATCCGAGAGAGAAGCTTAATGACAGTACCCTGTAACAGTGCAGTAAGCTTAACATTACTACCTATCTGAATATCAAACACCTTAGACATCAAATGGAACTGTTATTTTCCAACAACTATGGATATTCTAATATTTAAATCACTAAAGAATGTTAGAAACCAACAATTACACATTTTTATACAGAAATTTAAAAATCAAACCATATACAACATTGAAGCAGGACAGTCCTATGACATTTTGTAACATACTTACATTTTCATGTGGCATAACATAGCCCTTTTAACCAAACTTATGTAATACATAAGAATTTTTCACCTAATTATCCTTAAACGGGACATATATCACAAGGCTTTCTCTCCCTCCCCTCGCCCCCATCTTTTTTTTTTTTTAGGGAATTCGAAAGAAAGTCTCATCACAATGAGCAATCTTTGTTTAACAAAGATTGGAATCTGGGGGCTGGCGAGATGGTTCAGTGGTCTAAAGCGCCTGCTTAGGAGAGCTCAGGCAACTGCGAGGACTGAAGTTCGATCCCCGGCACCACATGCTGCGCCAGCGCCACCACCAGGGCAGGCTGAGCCAGCCACAAAATGAATAAATAAAGAAACAAACAAACACAACAAGCAAACAAATAAATAAATAAATAAGTAATTAAAAAAAAAAAAAAATTGGAATCTGAACACTTGGAATCATGGATATGTTTAAGAAACTGTGAGATTAACAATGAGTTACCATACACATGTGCAAACCTTTGTTTCTTAATTTAGTTGAATACCAAAACCATTTTTAAGAGAAAACTCAATTGTAACTTTTCTGAAAAACTTTTACTTTTAAACCAGTGATTAATTTATCGCGGGTGTCTCCTAAGACTATTGAGATGATTGGGAGCTCCTCATTAAGGAACAAAATGTTGGCCACACCTCTTACTCAACAATAGGTCTCCTCTCTAAATAATTTCTCCTCACTCTAAAGAATTTCTACCTAATTAATTTAAACTTTTCAATAAACTGTGCATAAACCAATTTTGATATGACTTAGACCAGCTGGTAACTTAAGAAAAAGCGTGCTTTTAAGTCTGTACCCCAAATCGTAGTATGAACAAATGACCAAAAAGAGAAAAAAAAAAGGGAACAGCTGTTCACAGAATGACACACACATACACAAATACACAGTACAAACAACTATCTTTACAAAATTATGAGTGCACTCAACTATATATTCTTGGCCAGATAAACCTATGGTAACTCTATTGCAGGGGCCTAGGAAATAGCTTAGTAGAATAAGTGCTTGCCTGGCAAGTGCAATGGCTTGAGTCCAATCCCTGGTTCCACAAAAATAAATAAATAAATAAATAAAGTAACTGTATTGCACATTTTTAAAAGAAATTTTAAATTATAAATAGATTTTGTTTAGCAGAGATTTCTTATCAGAAAATTTAGGAAGGAATAATGTTTTTTATCTCTAGCTAATATGCATATTTTGTATTTTTTTAATACTAGTAAAATTTGATTCAGTTATCATTATATATTTTACCATCCATTTAGACCTTAGATTTCCATTTTGTCAGTTCCTTCCATAGGCCCCAGGTTGGATCTGTGTTTTTGTGTAGAAAAACACAAGCATACACTCTCCCCCAGGTTAGTAGTGGACTGGGTCCCTTCCATTGTCCAGTAGAGTTCTCTCCAAAGGACCCTTCCTAGCCTTTTTGCACATATTTGATGGAACTGTCTTTCTGCTACTGTACTCCCATCTTTTGTAGAACTTAAAATGTTGATATTGTTTTATACATGAAGAACATCGGTTAACGATTTCCCAGGCCTGTGATAGAGTCAAATGAGACTGTTTGCAAAAGACAGAAGCATTTTGATGAAAAGGGGCATGAGACCCAGAAGCTTGTTGAATAGCATGTGAGGGAGTAACAGTTTCATGTGGAATATGTGACACATGTAGCCATTGTAAGGGATGCTGATACTGCCAAAGAACCCCAGTGGGCATATACCGAGCTGGGAAAACAATTAAAAAGTTGACAAAGATGGATCAACTCTAGAGAGCTGAGCATTAGAAAGAGCCTGATTAGGGCCAGCAGTATAGCTCAGTTGACTAAGTGCCTGCTTAGGGAAGTGCAGGGGCCAGGGTATAGAAATATAGAGATGAGACAAAAGCCTAATTATCATCCCAAGAAGCAGGGAGTAATAAACAGAGCCCAGGGACAGCTTTGGTCTGTCACTTGTGAATCTTGGAGAGCCAGGGGGATTCAAGGAGGCAGGTAACAGCTCCTTCTGCTGGCTCCCTGTTTGTTGTCTTCTCCCTTGCTTAGGATGTTAATGGTTGTCTCCTCCCCTGCTTGGAATATTTTCAATTAACATTTGGATGGGGATTCATGTGCCAAGAGAATTAGGAAAATGGTGGAAGTCAATAGAGATTGTAGGGGCCGGCGAGATGGTTCAGTGGTCTAAAGCGCCTGCTTAGGAGGGCTGAGGCAACTGCGGGGACTGCAGTTCGATCCCCGGCACCACATGCTGCGCCAGCGCGACCACCAGGGCAGGCTGAGCCAGCCACAAAATGAATAAATAAAGAAACAAACAAACACAACAAGCAAACAAATAAATAAATAAATAAAATTTAAAAAAAAAATAGAGATTGTAGTCCTCCTTTACTAAAGTGATTATGCATGTTCCTTAGTCCTAAATAAAACTGAAATGCTTCTGGGACTCTGGGCTCACTTCAAGAGAGATTAATTTCAGTGAGATGTCTGAAGCTACCTTCATCGGGTCTTCTCGTTGTTTCTTTCGGCACTGGTTCATAACATATAACACCAGGGTTCAATTTCTGGCCCCGCCTGCTGTGCTGTCCCACTCTCCAGTGTGGTGAGCTGGGTGATGGAGTCCAGGCATGGTAGCTCATGCCTGCAATCCCAGCACTTGGGAGGCAAGAAACAGGAGGATAAATATGAGTCAGTGCTTTGTAGTGAGACCCTGCACATACAGACACACACAAAAAAAGAGCCGGATTAATCTTATTCAAAAACATGCCATAGTTTGTACTTTTTCAGAGGCTATCACTAGACCTGCATTGCAGAGGGCATTATCTAATTGGATAAACACGTGATATAAGATGGATGGGGATTCATGAGCTAAGAGAATGTCATCTATGTAGTAGATAACATATGCAGATAGATAGGCCTGTCACACTGACCAATGGCTGTAGCCACAAACTCTTGGCACAGGGTTGGACTATTTTCCATACCTGTGGTAAACAACACCATTGAAAATGGTGTGTAGGGGGCCGGCGAGATGGTTCAGTGGTCTAAAGCGCCTGCTTAGGAGGGCTCAGGCAACTGCGGGGACTGCGGTTCGATCCCCGGCACCACATGCTGAGCCAGCGCCACCACCAGGGCAGGCTGAGCCAGCCACAAAATGAATAAATAAAGAAACAAACAAACACAACAAGCAAACAAATAAATAAAAATAAAAATAAAAAAATTAAAAAAAAAAAAAAAAAAAAAA
>PVKN010032420.1:0-12269 GCA_004027915.1 Capromys pilorides
ACTTCTTCCTGCTGCAGCCCTTGCAGGTGAACCTGCTGTGCCACTCTGGCAAGATGTTCTGCTCCTGGATCAACTGGATGGGTCTTGTCTCTAGTCTCTGTGCAGACAGTTCTGTGGCAATTTTCCACACTGGGCCTGTCCGTTGGATGAAGTTCCACTCACATGCCTGGCCTGCTAGGTCGAATGAGTTTCCAGCAGGCCCCAGGTGGTCTCATTCACATGCCGGGCCTGGTTGCTGGGTTGAATGAGTTTCTGGTGGGCCCCAAAATTCTCTGTTTAAAATTCAAATAAATTCTCTGAAAGGAGGGAAGCATCACCAGACTGTTGTCCCTTGCCTTGAGTTCCTCCAGCTCCTTGCCTTGCACCCTCTTACAAGGTACGAGTGACTTAAATAAAGTAATAAGGGGTGAAAGCTTTAAAGAATGGACTCATTTGAGGGAGGAGCAGAATCTGCTGCGAGCCCAGCCTAGACCATGGGACCTGCCCCAGGGTGAAGGTACCCAAAGGAAAGCGAAACGAGCAGGTACGAAGCACTGCGTGTCCCTATTCCATGCCTTTCCTTTGGCTGAGCTGTAAGAGAGACTGTAAGCCATCTGGCCTGCTACGAGGTTTTTAGACCAGATAGTCACTACGTGATAAATAACTACAGTTATAATAGCCTAAGAAATTCTAAGCCCTAGCACCTGTCACAACATGATACTCAAGGATGTGGGGCTGGGAGAGGTCAAGAGGGAAAGAAAAGAAAATGCCAACCAGATGTCTGTACCCAGCATGTGCTCTGGGCTGGCACTGCACACACAGGGGGCACGTCACACGGATAACGTTGTCAACCTCGCAGGACAAATGTATAAAGCTATCAGCGCCCCCTTTCTGGGATGCTGGCAAGCACAGATCAGGCTCCCTGAGACTCAGAAAAGGGTTATTTGGCCCACATCACCCAGCCAGTCCTGGACTGAAATCTCCTTCCAGGGCACCAAAAGTATGCATCCTTTCCACAATGGCCACCCCAAATGAGTCTTAGCTTTCCAATCCAGTGGTAAGCAAGGTACTAATAGCAACCGACACTCAATGAGGGCTTACGACTTACCAACCACTGTGCTGAGTTTCACCAGCTTATCACAACACTTAATCTCCTCTCTGACGCTATTTTTAAAAACACTAACACTGTCCTCACTCTCTGCTGAGGAACCACAGGGTGAATGGTGTGCCCAGGGACACATAGGGAGAGAGCAAAGATTTAACCCAGAAAAACTGACACCAACATCAGAATCTTAACCAGTACACATAAGTGAAGTTATTTTGGTTCAGTCATCCATAAATAAAATCTTACTATTGCTCAGTGTATTAAAAGGGATGAAGACAGGGAGGATTTCAACTGCAATCCAGGCTGTTGACAGGTCCAGGAGTGGCTCTTGGACAGAAGCTTAGGGTTAGGATGGGCCAAGCGTCTCCAGAGGGAAGGCCAGCCTCCAAACGGCTTCGTAATGGGCATCAAGGACCATGTGTTGTACTTGGTCAATCATTGCCTCAGAACTGAGTCTCTGGTGTTCTTAAGAAGCACAGGTCTATTTTGATCATCCCAGGAACACGCAGCTCCCACGGACTGTGCCATCCTACAGGAGCAGCACTCTCACTCTCTCTACTCCAGACCTGGAACATGTTCCTGGCATCTCTGCAGAAGTGAGAAACTGGAGCAAGCAGACAGGGAGGAGAGGCAAGGAGGGGGAAACTTGATGTTTATGCACCCACGATGTGGAGGGAGGCTGAGCTCGTGAAAGAACATATTTCCAAAACTGGAACCAAAACACACTTCACAAACTCTTTTGGCCTTGTCAAGGAGTAGCTGCCAAAGGACGTGTCCTGGGGACCACTGTTTACAAGCTCGCCCTCTGCCTCACTCCCAGAAGTGATTTTCTGGTTACCTGGGCTGCAAAAGCCCCAGCAGTTCCCTGAGTCTTTAGGACAAGATTTAAAGAGAAAAGTGGGCGGGGACATAAAATTTTAGTATCAAGAAAGGCAAACACAGCTGAGAGGCTGTTCAGATTAAGAGATGAGGAACGATCTGGCCATCAAGGCCATATGAGAAGATTCCCAGTGATCTTCAGGTGCTCTGGGGCTAGGGCTAAGGAGGTGGAATATGGATATGGCTAGAATACAGAGTGGATAGTAGATACAGTGTCCTACAGAGCTACATCTGAAAGTGACATTGTACTGGAAAACGGAATGTAAGTGGCTAGATCGTAGCTAGAAATTAACTTTGACCCTCAATCTGCAACAGCTTACAAGGAAACCAGCCCTTACCTATGTTGACCTGTTCAGGAGGTCATCCTGAGATAATCCAAACTTGGAGGGAGACAGATTGCCATCTCTGATCACAACACAAGAAACAGAACAATAACCCCGTGTGACTGGGCCCCAAAGGGTCAGGACTTGCTCATTAAGAGAAAGCCAAGCACATGTCCCTCATCAGGCCTATAGGATGCCCAGCTCCTGATGAGCCCCTTGGGGCTTCCGTGGCCCAGCTCCAGCAGGCACACTCAAACATCCCAGTTTCCTGCCATGGGGCCTCAGCCCACTCCACCTGCCTGAGCAGCTGCTGGGTTGCAAGAGCCAGTGGGCAGCCTCCCCTCACCACCGCACTCAGTGCGGCAGCCTTTGCTCTGTCAGTTGGTCTCATTCATCTCACTCTCGGGTTAGGGGTGAAGGCTCTGCCCTTTATCCTCAAAAGAATCGGAAAATAAGGAACCCGTGAGGCAGCTGCTGAGGGGCAACAAGTTAGCAGCTACTGAGTCTGGGTAAACAGTATCAGACTTCTTCAGACTCTTCTGAAATTATTTCAAAATGAAAGGGTTTTGTATCCCCAGCTGCTTGCTCCCATACTGACCAAACACCCCGCACCTGTTCACCTAAGACCTCAGTTGATGGAGCTGGTAGGGTGATGTCTGTCTGTGTCACTTTATCTGTCCACTCTCCCTGCAGAGCCACAGCACAGGGAGTGGGACCCCCTCAGCCCAGCCCCCAGAGAACCACGGTGCCCTCCCACCCCAGGGTCTTCCTAGCCCTCCGTGGCCCAGGTTCAGTTGGATCATTTGCATCATTGATTGCACAGAGGTCCCAGTGGGTTTGGAGACCCTTTCCTCTCTTCTCAGGGCTGCACCCCGGGCACTGTTCTCCTTGTCAGCCTCCCCTGTATCCTGGGCCATGTGACACAAGTGGCTCAGGCCTGAGCATTGCAAGAATCTTTGGAGGGTGGCCATCTGTTTCTCAAGGCTAAGCTAAGTTCTTGGAACTGGCTGGGCCTGGCAGTGCCCTCAGAGCTGTTGTCTGTGACAGTTTCCCACCTTGCCTTGCCCCCTGGCTCTTCTTTCTTCCCTGCAGCCTACAGGGTGTCCTCTTATTTCCAAGCCTCTCTTGCCCCTCACCACAGCAGTTCTTGACCTTGGCTATACCTCGGGATCACCTAAGAAGTTTTTAAAAACAGCAGTGCCGGACACTCACTCACTTGATCCAAGGCAGAGCCTAGCACGTGTGTACTTGTGTTTGTGTGTGTTTTTAATTTTCCTTTTTAAGCTCCTTGGCAGGTTCCTGTATGCAATTAGATTCCAGTGTGAGCAACCAAAGTTGAGGATCACTGCCCTAACACATCATAAGAAATATACTTCTCAAGTATTTAAGGATAAAGAGGCAGGATGCATACCCCATAACCCTCAAGTGGCTCAGAAAAAGCATATGCATACATGAGGGGAGCAAGAAGAGGGCATCTGTAACAGTCTTCCTTTTTAGTCTTTTTCTTTCTGATTAATTCCTAGACAATCCTGATTCCTTCTTCTGGACTCGATCTCACTGAAGTTCTCCACATACGGGTGATTACCCTGAAGTGGTTTGGATTCATTTGACCTTTGCAAAAGCAATGTGTTTGACAGGCTTTCTCCACAGCAAGTGAAGGGGAGGTGAGTCCTGCACTACCTGCTCTCGCCAACAGCAATCACAGGGAATCGTCATAACTTCCTATAAATCAATCACCCTGCCCGGGTCACAGGGCACAGCGTCCGAGTGCCTCAAAGAGCAGGTGACTGTATGAGGAGGCACAAGACAGAAAGCAACAGCTTGTCCTCCAGGTGCAGCTATCCGATACTGAAGACTCATGGGGCAGAGAGATGATGAAACAGCCTCAGATGGACAGTGGCAGGTGGTGGCCGTGCTGAGGGGGCTAGAGGTGGACACGGAGAGGGAGCAAGGAGACCCAGCACTGAGAAGTCCAGGGACAGATCCGTGGCTAGCACTCAGGACAGGGGCCTTAGAGACCCCAGGAAAGTATGCATTTGCCCACTGCCCAGTCTGCCTAAGAGGCACGTGGAGGGAGGGGCATCCAAGAACTGCTTGTCTGTCTCCAGTCCCCAGCCCGGCTCAAGCAAATCATCATCTTTAGATAGGGTCCAGACAATGGTACCTTTAAAGTTTCTTGGGCAGTGAGAGCGGTGCCCATCTGACTCAGAATAGACCCTCCACAGAGAACCCTCTTGCCTCACCAGCAAGGCTGGGCCCGGTGCACCTGGAATCCTGGCCAGAGTTCTAACACTCCATCACTTCCCTGCCTCCCTCCCCTGGCTCTTCCTTCTTCTTTTCTCACGCTGTTTCCCTATTACACACACACACACACACACACACACACACACACACACACACACACACACATACCCCAAATAATCCTAGCACAGTAAATCTGTTTAATCCATTAAAGTTTCTTATACATGAGTCATTTTCTTAATTATAGCCTGAGATTCAGGGAGTGTGTATCTCCTTTAACCTAGAGCAGGGGGAAGCCATGCCATCAAGCAGAAAATCCAGCTCAATATTTGCACCAACCGGTTGGAGAGTAGATGCATTCAACCCAAACAATTAAGAGGAGTTGGCTCACTAAAGCTGGCTTGTCCCCTGGGACAGGGTTCAAATCTTGACTCCCACAGTTGTGGCCTGAGTAACTTTAAATAAATGATGCAAAACTTTTCTTCCAGCCTCAGTTTCTGTGCCAATCAAATGTGGATAACATTAATGTCCAACTCATAAGCTGCTAGAGAGTTAAGGACAGAGCACCTCACAACTCACAGTGCCTGCACAACGGTGACTGTCCACTGAACGGCAGCCACACCTGCAGACCAAACTTTCTCTGACATGTCCCCCAAGTCCAACATGAGCATCTGAAACATATTTTCTTTTTTTATTACTTTTAATAAGAAATAACAATATGATAGCTTCGAAACACATTAGTAATACATTAGCAATAATTGGCACATTGCATATTGTTGTCCTCATAGTAGCTATACAGAGGACAGGGGTGATAAATTTTCGAATCGAAATTGGTAAGGAAAGAAAAAAAGAAAAAATTTCTTCTCTGTGAACTAAGAGGGGGTAGTCGTATACATAGTCCAACGTTCCATAATTGTAGTGGGTTACCGGTGAAACTGGCAATGTTGGAGGCTGTTGGTTTAAGCCTCTTACAGCTCATCATACTAATCTAGCTCTGCATTTTATACCTCATAATTAAGCATTTCTGCTGGGTGATCAAGAGCAAGACAAAGCAAGACCTGTATAACAAAACATTCATCTTTTGTATCTTCCAAGGTCAAATTCTCTCATAATTAACTTTGGAACCATGTACAGTGCTTTGTAGAACTGTTGCCAGTGTCAGCCATCAGGACGGGTCACGGACATTGCTTGACCAGTTTGCTCTCTGTGGAAGCCTGAGAGAATGTTTTTTCTCTAGGTGACTCTCCTTAGGCACACTATACTTCATTTATCCCTTTCCTCTGAGGTCCCATAATCTCCTTGAACAGAACTGAAACATATTTTCTTTTCTTTCTTTTTAATATATTTGCTATAGAGTCTCACTACATAGGTCAGACTCGTAGTGATCCTCCTGTTTTCAGTCTCCCCAGCACTGGGATTACAGGCATGGACCACCACACCCAGTCTTAAAACACATTTTCTAAGCAGTAACAACAGTTAGCAAAACTGGTCCCCAAGGAGGATAGTTGGCATCACTTGGAGGTTTGCTGCCAAATTTTCAGTGACCTATCTGGGTGACCCTGCACCTCCATTTCTGACCTATTCTCTCCTAAAAAGGAATAGACATGAAGCCTCAACCTTTGGTTCATCTATGTCATGTTTCACTTTTACAATAGAACACAAAACAAAGCAGGTGGCGTGAGTGTTGACACTGGTCCTAGAAACCACACCAAGCTGCCACCCTCCGCTCCCTGGAGCCCTCAAGATGCCTGCGGACCACACAGGAAGCCTGCAGGCTTGAGTGATGTCAGCGTCTCCTGCACGGCTGGCTGCAAAGGTCAGGGGTGGCTCTGTTCCCAGGCTCTGAGAGGCTGGCGTGTGTGTTTGCCTCAGTCCACGCAGTTCTGGCGATTCTGACACAGGGGATTCTGACACAGGTGGCTGTGCAGCCATTCCAGGAGAAACACAGGTCTTGGAGGATGACAAACACTGAGAACTCACAGAAATGGCATGGGGCTGTGGAAAGAATGTGGCTTCTGACATCATGCGTAGTTTAAATTTGAGTCACTTAAGCCCAGCATCAGTTTCATTGCTTGTATAACCAGAGCAAAGACACCCAGCTCCCAGGATTATCAAGAAGATTAAATGTGAATATCCGCAAGGCCCCAGCGACTGACTCAGCACAGTGCATTGGCTATGGATGGAACGTCCACCAGCAGTGTGGGCCTAGATGTGCCAGGTCATGGCGCAGAGACAGTCGGAAAGAACTGGCTGGGGACAAATACAGGGCCACCAAATGACATGAGTTACGACAGACCACACGCCCCACCCCTTGTCCTGCCCAAGGGAAGCTTAGTTCTTGGCCTGCACCCGGACTTCCTGCCGTCCTTCATGCTGCTGCCCTCTGAGCTCACCTGGCAGATTCTCCTCTCCTCAGAACGGCTCTGCATCTCAGCCCTCTTCTGTGCCCAGGTATGAGCCGCAGCCTCACCAAGCAGCAGACCACCGCAGTGGAATCTCCTAAGATTCACAGAGTTCATAAGATCCCGATGCCAGCTCTTTCCTGCAGGGGCCCCAGAAGCTTCTCCGAGCTCCCCATCCTGCCTTTGGCCCCATGCTAGCCCTTGCCAAACCTCTGCACCCTGAGCTCTTTGTTTTGATGGGGCGGGGACTCCCTTCCTGCACAAAACTCTTCTTCTCAGCATGAGGATGTGGGAGTCGGACCCTGGTGACACCCAGGTGTCTTCGGCGGGTGACATGCACCGATGAGCCTAAGCTAACGCTCCACCCTCTCTTTGGGCCTGGGCCTCTGGACACTCTCCTTCATTCAGAAGGTACCAGGCAGTGAGATCACACTACTTCTCAGTGTGCAAAACTCAACACACAAGTGTCACTTGTCCTTACTCAGGTTTCCTATTTTGAAGGTCCCCATGAGAGCAGTGACGTAGAATCCAGGGAATGTGTGAAATCCTCACACTACCACCTCCGCTCACTCTTTCCCAGGCCATCCCCAACACCCCAAAGATAACATGCAGCGTGTCAGCTGGGCTCTCACATGAGCACTGTCTCCCCCGGTGATGGTGCAGGGGCTCCTGCCCCATCTGGAAGTAGGTTGGTCTAGCCCCACCGTGGTAAACCTGTGGCGCACAAGCTGCAGCCAGTTCGCCACCCCTGGTCTAACCGCGCTCAGGTGGTGGGGCACCTGGTCTGCTGCATCTCAGGTTTGTGTCTTCAGTACAGCTTCCCAAGCACACAGCCTGCGTACCCAGCGTCCTTCCCAGAGTTTAGGTCTGGCTGTAGCATAGAAGCCCCCCTTCCCAGATCAGAGAGCACACAGGGAGGTTTCTGAGGTCTACATCTCCTGCTGGGATCAAAGGCTCTTTTCTTCCGACACCCTTTGCCCTTGTCACCCTTTGTTCCCCACGATCTGGGCACCTCCACCTATTTTCTCCAGGTCTCTGTCTCGAGGGGCTTCCCAGGCCCTCCTGCTCAGTTCCCTAGAAGATAAGATATGCTGTCCTCTTCACAAACCCAACAGGAAGCATGACTTCAAGCCTCCAGGCTGAGTCCACCACCGCCCCTGGTTCTCTGAGGCACATCAGATAAGCACTGGGTCAGAGAGAATATGGGGTTTAAGTCCTAGAGCCTCCGAGGTACCTTAGAACTGGGGAGAGCTGCAAGCGGACGAGGGGACAGGAATGCTATGGACTCTTTGAAACTATGCTGCAAACCTAAACTTAATGCAAAACGTAAAGTTTATTACAAAGAAAAGGAAAAAAAAACGAAAGTGAGAAAGGAGAGGGAGAAAGAAGAGGGGGGAAAGGAAGGAGTGGCATTGATCCTGTCAGCTCAGCTGGACGAAGCAGTCCCTAGCTGAGTGCTTGTGAGGTCACTACACCACCAACGGTTGAACCCATGGACAGCTTCTGGATTTGCATGCGAATGGGCTGGGGGTGGGGGGACAGAGTCCCTCCAACTTCCGAGATGGAGGAAGTGGGTCACGGGAGCAGGACAGCGGAGACTGTCTAAAACAGCTCCTTCAACTCAGGCTGGGGAAATAGCTCAGTAGAATAAGCACTTGCCTGGCAAGCACAGGGTCCTGAGTTCAATCCTCGGTACTGCAAAAAATAAAAAACAAAAGCAAATTCAGGGGCTGGGGAGATAGCTAAGTAGAATAAGCGCTTGCCTGGCAAGTGTAAGGGATGAGTTCAATCCCCAGCTCCGCAAAAAAAAAAAAAAAATCAACTCGGGTTCTGCCCCTACTCTCTGCATCGTGGGTGCCGTGAGTTGAACAGTTTTCTTCTGCCCTCGGATTCCACCCAGATGTTTCTGCCGTAGACTGAGGAAACGCTGAAACCACCATCAAAAATAAGCCCCGCCCCCTACGTCACAGGCTGCAGGTGTTTCAACCCAGCAACAGGGAAGCTGATTGGTGCAGGAAAGAAAGCAAGGAAAAAGGAGTAAAAGGGAAGAAAGGCGCGACAGAAAAGGGGGGTGGGCGGAACAGAGGAACGAAGGAAGGAGAAAAGGAGCAGGTGGGGTTCAGCTGAGGAAAGACAACGTCTAGCACACAGATGTTACAGAACACAGGAGCTTAAAATCTTTAAAAGTAGAAAAGGAGACAGGTCCCTCTCCACCACGGACATGTGCACACTGACCTTCCACACGCACACACACATGCACACACACACACACTCACCCGCGCCCACACCCGCACACGTGCACGCCTACCACCGTCACCACCCTCCAGCAGAAAGCGAAGTGCGTCTACGCCAGCTGGAATTCCTGTTCTTGCGGCTCACCACAGGGTTCCAGCTCTCCACCCGCATGGTCTCCGGGGGGGAGGGGTGAAACGCTGTGACTGAGTCCCGTCATCAGCTGTAACTAGGAGCGGTGCGCTGGGGCAGAGCACTCAGTTACCAGACAAGCCTCCCTTCCCTCTGCCTCAGTAGCTACTAGCAGCAGCGTTGGTGACCGCTCTGCCATCCCAAGGATGAGGATACTTATCCAGATGGCCCTCCAAAGGCGCGTGACATCAGTGAGAAGTGACCTGCGTGGTCCCAAGGCCCGGACACGTTGCAGGTTCCTTGTTCCTGCGGCGAATCTTAGCCTATGTTGACTGACACCTTTTGGTGACAGACGTTCCATCCTTTGTCAGTGAGGCAGCTATAGCATTCTGATTCTTCATTCTTCCTGTGTACTCCTTCAGGGCCTGAGCTGAATAATGGCGTGCCTTGGTCCGGTTCTTCTCCAATGGTGAAATTAGATTCGTTCTCCAACATCCTGCTTAAAAGAACCTGCCAAGAGCCCCCTATTAAAGCAAATGACTCAGATTTGCTGTTAACCACAGCTCTTCAAGGCCTAAAAGTGCTGCTGGTTCCCTTTGTGGTCCCACACATACACTCTGCCAACAGGTGGCGAATTCCAACATCATCACCCCAGCCTTGAAATGCCCTGGCTTTGGATCTGCAGAACCCAAACTACCCTCTTCTTAACTTATCTTAGGCCTCTGAACATACATAAAGCACCTATTAAGAGGCAACTACTCACTGGGTCACGAGAGCAGGAATGCAAATGACGCAACATTTACATGCCCAAGACATTCCCCTCACTCTCCGAAGTCCTGGCAGCTTAGCCTCAAAATGGGTAGGAGTGGGAGCAGGGCCTCGCTGGCACACGCTCGCGGAGTGAGCTGGAGTCATCCCTTCACCCTCACACTGCTGCTGTTGCTGGGGACTGCGAGGCCTCACCCAACCCAACAAGTGGGGTTAGGTCTGAGTCACGGGCTCAGGTCCTGCCCACGCCATGGATGTGCCCTCTAAGTCGGTGTCTCTTTGTGCTTTCCACTTCTCTGCTAACCCATGGCTCACCAAAGCCCTCAGCCCAGCATGGTCTGGAGAAACTATCAACGTCAACCACATTCAGAGCAGGTCCAGCCTTCAGCCACCAGGTCTCAGATCCTTGGGTGGACCAATAACAGGTGTTGAGTATACCAAGGCGAATAAGGTGGACACAGGGTTACAGGCCAGGACCGACAGTTTGCTGAGGATGCCAATCAAGGAGCAAGGAAGTAATTCGAGGGCACTCAAGGAAAATGTCTGCCTTTCCCCAAGAAGGCTCAGAGGAGTAGATGATATTGGGAGGGAATCTACAAGGCCTTCATTAAAGTATGAGGAAAGTCTGGGAAAGACTTCTGTTGAGTCAGGCACAGTGGGACCCGCCTCTGATCTCAGCACTTGGGATGCTGAGGCAAAAGGACCACTTGAGCCAAGAGCTGGAGCCCAGCCTAGCCAACATAGCAAGACCCTGCCTCCAGGGAATGGGTGAAGAGAAAATTGAATTGATGAATTATTAGATGAATGAATGAATGAATGCACAGAGAGAGTCAAGATTTGGTGAGAGAATTGGGCTTGATTTCAGGCCCTATACACTCCCTCTGCTATACACCTGGACAGTATGTACAAAGCAAATACACTTAGAGTGACTTTGGCCTTGCAAGATGAGAAGGAGCTTAGAGAATAATCCAGGTTCCTCACAAAAGGGAGAAGTCAGGGGCTGGGGAGATAGCTCAGCAGCATAAGCACCTGCCCGGCAAGTACAAGGTCCTGAGTTTGATCCCTAATACTGAAAAAAAAAAAAAAAAAAAGAGAAGACACGCCCGATAGAGGATCACGGACCAAGACCAAAAGCTGATGAAGAGCTTGATCCCGAAACTCCTTTCCACTTCCTGCCTAGGCAGGACATGGTCCCACCAGGCATGTGGTCTGGGACTGAAGGTATCTGTAAGCAGCTGCCACCAGCTAGCAAAGGGAAGGACTGTTCTGAAGTACAGTGAACAAGCATGGGGTGACAGAGCTGAGATGCCAAGGTGGCTCTGTCGGCAACAAGGAAGCTGTTCAATGAGCTTCAGAACTAACTGTATGCAGCGTCCTGAACCCACCCATCCTTAAAAAATACAATTCCAAACTAGGAAATGCAGATCAAAGCTTGGAAAACTCTCCTTCTCAGCTCTGTGCCTCCCGTCGCATGTGTGGAGCAGGTCACTTGGCGGCACCTGACCTCTGTGCAGACAAATGCTGCCCTCACCCCAGTGACTCACCGGGAAGTGTGTTTTAGTCAGACCTCCGCCACCCAGATGACTCGGCCAGTTAAAACACACGGGAGAACAGACTTTTTGTTCAAGGAAACAAAAATAGTAAAAAAAAAGAAATTAGAAACAATACAGTTTCACTAAAGTAAATAATAACTCAACAGTAGTTGTTATATTGCATAATGTTGTCTTCAAATTAATTGTTTAGACTGCTAGATATAAGCATGTAAAATTGGTTTTCAAAAAGTTATAAAAAATTTAAAAAAGAAAGAAAAAATTTTTAACTGCTCCTTTCAATAGACCAACAGAAGGGCCAAATAGCTCAGCAGATTAAAGAACCTGCAAACAGGCACAGGAGCCAGGGGTTCAATCCCTGGGCCTGCCATGCTGGCTCCACCCCTAGGGTGTGCATTTGAGACTGGGCATGGTGGCATGTGCCTGTAATCCCAGCTCTTGGGAGGCTGTAAACAAGCAGATCACTACAAGTCCAATCTAGTAGTGAGACCCTGAACACACTGTAGACCCTTCCCTAAAATACAAATAAAATAGGCCAACAGAAATCAGCAATCCTCTGTGTGTGTGTGTGTGTGTGTGTGTGTGTGTGTGTGTGTGTGTGTGTATCTTTTCCCCTTCTTTTTTATTATTCATTTATTTATTTGTTACAGGACCTTGC
>PVKN010032421.1:0-12269 GCA_004027915.1 Capromys pilorides
GGAGAGAGAGGGAGAGAGAGGGAGAGGGAGGGAGAGGGGGAGAGAGAGGGAGAGGAAGGGAGAGAGAGGGAGAGAGGGGGAGAGCCCCTCAGGACCTTCTCCAAGTGCCCAGAACACCAGGTGTCCCAGTCCTTGTGTGGCTCTGCTGAGTTCTGCTGGTGGCCAGAGAAGCTGGCAGAAGAAAGGGTATCTTACATCTCAGATCCTGGCCCCAACTGGGGCAGACAAGGGGCCATTCTGGGAGGCAGATGAAGCCCTGAGCCACCACACTCACTGTCACCCCAAAGGTCCCTTTTTGTTCTCTGCAACCCGACGCGACTCCTGACTGCTCCCTGAGCTCACGATGCTCCTGATGACCCATTTTACAGATGAGGACAGAGGTCCCACAGAGACAGGAGAGGCTGAGGGTGGCCACTGCCTGCAACCACCCATCCTCTGGGCCTTGAAGCGGAAGGTGGCTGAAGGGGCAAATGTGCCCCACACACCCAGGCCTCGCCCACGTGGATGCCTTTGGGCCATTGTGATTGGTTCAGAGGTGGGAATCTCCATGAGGCTGGCCAATCAGAGGCGGTGCTTGCGTTTTCCTACAGTCCCAGGACAACAGAGCTCCACACTGGTTGAGAGATAGGTTCCAAGCCACCGCTCCAAGTCAAGGAAGCCATCAGGTCTGCTCAGGGCTCCAGGCAGCCACAGGCCCTCAGGATATGGGGCCTATTGGTGGCCTGTGAACCCAACGCTCTGGCCTCAGCCATCTCTAAAATGGGTCTAAGTTTAAAAAAAAAACAAAAAACATTGCCACCCTGATTGATACTGGACTGCTTCACGTGGGTGCCCGGCCTGGGTCCTTGGTCGCCTGGTCTCAGGGAGGTTTTCAGGGAGTCGAGGCACCCACCCTTGTCCTTGCCACCATCCTGCCTGGGGCACAAGGCCCCTGTGAGAGGCTGGGGCAGCATTAGATGACATGAGCCGCTTCCAGAAAGGGCTAGCTCAGCCTGGATATCTTGGCTGTGACCTTCCTGGGGATCGGGCCGGGCAGAGCTGGTGCCTTTGCCTGCGCTGGCAGACCCACGGCCACCACTGAGAGTGCTGCACTGGCTGCGGCCCCTCCAGGGCAGGAATACGCTTGCATGGATGCACCGCCCAGCACACAGGCAGGGTAGACACAAGGGCCCAGCACACAGGGAGGGTGGACACAAGGATGTGGTTCCTGTTTCCGGCTCTCTGGTGGGCAGTCAGGCACAGAGCGCCCTGCCAGCACAGGAACTGAGGAGCCCAGGGTCACCCAGGGAGGGGCTCAGGGGGCGGAGCCTCTGCTTGTGCCCCTAGCTCCTAGACGGTGGTTTTGAGACAGGGTCCCGCTAAATTGCTCAGGCTGGGCTCCAGATTGGGACCCTCCTGTCTCAGCCTCCCAGTGGTGGTGGCTTTAGATGTGGGGTGGGAAGTTCTACCAGGAAAGAGCAGCTAAGCGCCCCTCAGACACGTGGCCAAGGAGTGGCAAGGCAGATGCTGGGGATACTGGCGGCAGCTAGGGACAATGGCCTGCAGGAAGTGGAGCTCCTCCACAGGAAGCGGCTGCTCTGCTTCAAATCCGCTTTCTCCTCCTCCCGGCACAGCTGCCAGGGAACAAAGGCCACCACACGTGCTCCTGAGCGGCCTCCCCCAGAGTCTGCCGGTCGAGTCGGTCCTGCCACGTGCAGGGATGTGGAAGGCTGGCGGGAGGACGACCCCCAGGCTGGGCTCAGCCAGCGCTCAGCAGCAGCCCTTTTGAAAGCCGAAAGGAGGCGGCAGGAGCTTCCTGAGTTTCCCAGGCTGCCCTTGACCTTGCCATCCTCGGGCTTCAGCCTCCAGCGCTGCCACTGAGTGGCACCTGCAGCTACAGCCATGCGGTACTGTGCAGCTGAAGCTTCTCTCTCAGGGCCTGCCTCAGGCCTCCAAATCTCAAGCATATTTTCCAGCTAACAGGTTTTGCTTTGTCTTGAGACAGGTTTTCATGTTGCCCATGCTGGCACACACCACCCCGCCCCTGCCTGCTTGTAGGGTGACCACAAAGACGTGAGTGTCCACAGATACAGCCACGTGGCACCCACAGTGGGCGGAGCACATGGAAGAAATGGCCAAGAAAAAGGCCTTCTGCCCAGCTGGCTGTGGGCACCTGCCCCGGAGCCTGCGCAGGACATTCCTGGAGCTGGGAGTTGAAGGGCAGCCTGGGATGAGGTAGGAGGACCCCTGGGAGTGCAAGGCCAGCCTGATGTGTGTAACACACCTGCAGTCCCAGCTTCTTAGGAGGCTGAGGCAGGCAGGCAACTCCGCGTCCAGCCTGGGTAACTTAGGGAGCTCCTGTGTCAACATTAAGAAACAATACTGGCTGGGCATGAAGCTAGGCGGTGGAGCACCCGGGGTTCAATCCCTAGTGCCATAAGCTCAATTAACAAGTTAAAATAAAGGCCAAGGACAGAGCTCAAGGGTGGGGCGCTCTCCTAGTATGCACAAGGCCCTGGGTTCCACCCCAGCACTGCAAGAGAAAACAAAACAAAAACATAAAGCCAGACTCAGGAGCCTGATCCCGCTTTCTAGCCTGTGCCCCATCCTCCGCCCCCGCCGCTGCAGTTCGAGTCAGGGTTTGCACAAGCAGGAGCAAAGGCTGGGCTTGGTGGGAAGCAGTGGCTTGCTGCCTGGGTGCAGGTGGTGCTCACTTAGAGAACACCTGTGTGGATGGCCTGGGTCTCTATTTCCCCTCTGGGCAATGGGCTGGCTTCCACGGGATGTGAGAGCCTTGAGTCCAGAGGTGGCCAGCAAGATGGTTCAGTGGTTTAATGCGCCTGCTTAGGAAAGTTTAGGCAAGAGCAGGGACTGAGGTTCGATCCCTGGCACCACATGCTGTGCCAGCCCCACGCCCAGGGCAGGCTGAGCTGGCCATAAAAAAAGCAAAACAAAACAAAACAGAGTCCAGAGGGGCTAGCCACAGCCAGAAGACTTGTCACAGGGCAGGCAGGGGCTGGGTCACTCTTTGTGCTTTTTTTTTTTGAGACAGGGTCTTGCATAGTTCAGGCTGGCCTTAAACTCAGATTTTCCTGCCTCAGCCTCCAGAGGGCAGGGGTTAAAGATGTGCATCCTGCCCTCCCCCACCCAGTCTGTGGCCTCTTCTCCTCCCTTTCTTCTCAGGGCAGGGGATGGAACCCACTGTGCCATGCCCTGGTCCCAATGGTTTTTTCTGAAAAATCTTGAGAACAAAATGCAGGGAAAAATGTCACTAGTGTATTCAACATTCTCTAAATATGGCAGTCTCCTCAGTCCTCACTGTATAAAACATACTTGGAGGGAACTTGTCATTTGCCCCCAGAACATGGTGTGATGCCTTTTGATTTTTGCCAGGCGTTAACTCAGAACAAAAAATAAAGCCCAGCGGCCCCCAGCCCGCCCACCTCTCCCAGGGCAGCGAGGGAGCCTGCACCGGGCTCTGACCCACTGCACTCTGGGGGCCGGCTGAGCCCAGGATGCTCTAAGCTACACCCCAGGGGCGCTTGCTCCTCCAGCCTCAGTCTCTGGTGTACTGGGGTCACAGCAGTTGTTCCCCATTGTGCGTGGGTGACTGTCCCAGCCCACCGCCATGACTACACCCCTGGGGCGCAGGAGAGGCATAGCCAAGGTTCCAGGGGCCTGCCCTCAGGCGGCAGGGACAGGTCCCCTCCTGGGGGCCACCCTTCCCACTATAGGAGCAAACTGTCCTGAGGCCTGTGGCTCACTGAAGACCCCCTCTGCTCCCCGAGACACCTTCCCCAGTGCTGCCCAGCGGGGGTGGTGGACGCAGGACCCTCATTGACTAAGGCTCCCACAGCCCCACGTCCTTCCTTGCACGAGGTCCCTGTCCTGGGTGGGCACCAGCCTCATTCTTATTCATGCTGTCCCGTGGCCCTTGCTTCTGCAGTGTGTGCCACGGGCACTCCAGGCAGGCTGGGTGCCAGCTTCCCCCACAGCAGGAATGGCTCCCCACCAGCTGCCTGGTGTCTGGCTGCACGAGGAGGCAGGGCGGGCCCGGGCGTGGCGGAACTGGTGTGGAGCACTGCAGTGAGGTTCCTCTACGTTTATTGCAACCGCTAATGATTGACAACATTCACAACTTCTTAGAAAACAAAACTTCCTTTTGGTAACATCACGGACATTTTCTAGGTTTTACCAAGGACCAAATCACTAACGTTTCCTATGGGGCCCAAGGACGAGAACAAGGCAGGGACAATCACACCCAGGTGGCAGCGCAGCGCTGTTGGATGTCCGGCGTCCTCACGCAGACCCTGCAACCAGGACAGAAATAACACCGTGACTTGAAGCAGGCCTTGTATGCACACCCCACTGCGCCCAGCAAGCCCTCCCCTAGTGACTGGGCTGGATGGGGTGTGACAAGGACCCGCTGCCTTGAGTCCTGCCCTGGAGCTGCCTTGCCACGGAGGCGTGGCCAGGCCTGGAACATCTGCTGCAGCCTCCCGCTGTGCTGGAACAGACGCACAGGCCTGTGTGCTGGGCCACGGCCCTTGTCCTTTTCCCTGGGAGACAGGGTCTCGCTGAGTCACTAGGCTACCCCTCCTCGCTAGATTTATTGCACGGGTGTGAACCAGAGACCAGGCTGTAGGCACAGCCCAGCAGAGCGGAGCTGGGGGAGAGGTGGGGTGCAGAGCGGCAGAAGCCCCTAGTGCTGCCCCCTGCTGCCCCGCCCCACAGGCAGGCTCTTCCCAGGGCTGGCACTGCACCTTCGGGAGGAGGTGGCGGCAGCCTACAGATGCTGCAGCTTCCAAGAGTGAGGCCCGCACTGTGAGGTGGCCCTCTCCATGCAGCTCTAGGTGACACCCCCCTTGCTACTGTCCCCAACCTAGACACATACTGAAACCTCCAACACACTGCTTAGGACGAAGGCCTGTGCTTAGCATGCAGTGGAAACCACCCTCGCACACTGGCAGTGGCAGCCCACTGCAGGGCCACTTGAGCCACTTTCCTGCTCCACACAAAGTGACTTTTTTATTCTCTGAGACAAGGTCTTGCTGTATCACCCACGCTGGCCTTGAACTCCACGCCATCATTCTGCCTCAGCTTCTCAACACTGGGATCACGGTGGGAACCCCCACACCTGGCTGCAGAACGACCCCTGCTGTTCTGTTGCTCCTGCCCAGGGAGCCCCCCGGCTGAGGCTGCGAGGCTCTGCCACTGCTACTGCAGCCTTGTCTCGTCTCTCAGGATGCTTCAAGACGAGATGCTGCTAACAAGGCACTGTTCCCGTGGAGACCTCGGCTACAGCTCTGGACAGTGTGGTGTGCCCCCCATGGCTCTCAAGAGGAGGTAGGTGGTGACCTGCAGCTTCGGCCAGTCCCATCTGCTCCCAGGGCACCCCGGAGAACTGTCCCTCGGGGGAGGCTACAGGCATCCAGCTACACTGCGTGAAAGGCCTCCTGGCGGCTGCACCACCTTCAGGGGAGGACCCACGACAGAGGGAGGGCGGGGATGGCGCCCGGTGTGGGAGGAGACACAGGCCCTGGCGGCTGAGCAGCAGCTGCCCTCAGGATGCAAGGCAGGGCCCGTGCAGCTACCACAGGTGGGTGGGCGGGCAGGCACCGGGCTCTGTGCGCTAGTGGTGGGTGGGCGGTATGTGGGGCTAGGATCTGCACCCGCTTGGGCAGCTCGGCGCAGATCTCATCCGTCTGAAGAGAGCACTGTGTTCACCCAGAGCCTGAAGGCACAAGAACTGCAGGGAGAGGGGAGGCACGGGACCTCTGCCAGGAGCAGGGAGAGGGGAGGCACGGGACCTCCACCAGGAGCTCTGTGCAGGAGTCTTGGGATCTGTGTCCTGTGTCCTCCCGACTGGGCCGGCTGGCTGTCACCAGTGACACAACCCGAGAGAGGGGGCCAGTGGCACCCTGGTTCTATATGGGGGCTAAAGTAGCAGCTGGCAGGCTTGTGAGTCCTCAGGCCTGGCTCTGAGGCTACCTCAGCGTGGCCAGGTGGCACTACCGTCACAGGCGGGACGCGGCCAAGCCAGAAACCCTGTTTCCCACACAGGATGAAGTGAACTTATTTACCTATTGTTCTGAGATAGTGTCTTGCTATGCACCCCAGGCTGGGCCATCTTGGAGCCTCAGCCTCTCAAATGCTGAGATTATGGGCATGCACTACCATGCATGGCTTTGATTTCATTTATTATTTTCGAGTGGTACCGGCACTTGAGCTTAGGATAAATTCCCCACTCAGATTTTACTTTCGGGGTGGCATCTGAGGCAGCGTGTGCATGCATACCTATTTGTTGGCCCGCTTGTGTCTGTACATCTGCATCATGCGCTGGCGGAAGACGTCAAACGTGTCCTCCGTTTGCTCAGGGCCGTCAGCACCCAGGCCCTCCCCCTCCGAGGCGGTGCCCCTGTGGAGGAAGTGGGGTCAGTGAACCAGAAGCGGGGCATCCCAAGAAGCAAGAGCCACACTCCACGACCGGGGAGATAACTCAGTAGAATAAACACTTGCCTGGCAAGCACAAGGTCCTGAGTTCAATCCCCAGTACTGGCGTGGGACTGGGGGTGGGGAGAAGCCACATTCCAGGTCCAGGAAGGCCAAGCAGCCCACCACCCCCAAGTGCCAAGGTCCCTGCCACTCTGCAGCACTGGCCAGTGGCACCACAACTCCCATCAGCAGTGAGTGGTCTCGGTCACCCAACCCTGGTGCTGCTGCGGTGACGCCCGAAAGCATCCTTGGCTCTGAGGCCCATGAGCAGGGTGGCTGGGCTCATGGGCCTGCTAGCTGCACCAGCCTCAGGCCCAGGGAGCGACAGGAGCCGAGCGCCACGGCCTGCCCCAGAAGGCGCCACCTCCCCACATACAGGCTGACGGGCTCGCGGATGCCTTTGCCACAGGAGCCCAGGCCGCGTCCCTCCTTCCAACCCATCTTCTGCAGCATCTGGAAGCCCACGTTCTTGTCTGTCAGCTTCTGCTGGGCGAAGTCCAGGTCCTTGGGCTTCTGTGGAGACGGGCCCCAGTCACATCAGCTTCCCCAGCGTCAGGGGCACGGGGAGCCCAGGGCCTCGCAGCACGGCAGAAAGAGCCATAGCCAAGGCCAAACACAGTGGCACATGCCTGTGACCCCACCACTGGGGGTCGTGGCGGGAAAACTGCCACGAGCCTGGAGTACACAGGGTGTGAGGGCAGCTTGAGCTGCGAAGTGAGACCTTGTCTTAAAACAGCAAAAAAGGAGTGGGGGGGGTGGGGATGTGGCACCGAGGTACCCAGGGTCCCCACCCTGTCAACCCACCCCTCCCAGCAGCTTCTTGCTGACCTAGGCCCCAGCCTTCTGCCACGATGTGTCCTCAGCGCCTCTCTGCAGGCCGGCAGCAATGCCAGCTGCTCTACCTCTCAGGACCTGAGCACAGCGCCTGCCTCTGCCTCAGCACACTCACCACCCCCTCCTCAGCTCAGACTAGATTTATAAAGCCCTGGGCCGGGGAGCTAGCTCAGTGGCACAAGCGCCTGCTTCGCAAGCACAAGGTCCTGAGTTTGAGCCCTGGTACCAAGGGAAAAAAAACGGAGGTGAGTGCTTCTGAACAGGCAAGAGGCCTAGGGCGCCAGCCCCAGCACGACAGGAGAAACCAGAAACTTTCCTGAGGAAAACCTCGGCTGCGTTGTATCCACGAATGCCTCAGTGTGAGAGACTACAGCTTTTGTCAGGCACTGGGCATGCTGCTGAGCGCAGGGAAGCGGGGCACCGAGGCGGGCACCCACAGCCGGCTCTGCAAGGCCACGGCTGACGTGCAGGGAGCTGCGCGTCCTTCAAAACCCCGCCTGCTGACAGTAGCACTCACCTTCTTTTTGGACATGGGACGTCCCCGAGGCCTGTCGTAGGCGATGCGCACTGGCTCGTGGACTGTAAGACAGAGACACAGGTGAGCACTGAGACAAAGTGCTGCTGGAGCTGGAGGCACCAGGCAGAGGGTGCAGAGACTGGGCGCACGCCACCCAAGGCCTGCTGAGGGCAGTCTGCCTTGGATGGAGCAGCCCCGAACAAAGTCCCTGTGTCGAAGAAGATCCCTGCTCCTTGCAAGGAGGAGCACAAGCACGTGCGGCTTCCATGATAACTACACGCAGCACTAGCCACCAAGTGAGCCGGCATCCCATGGCGCCGAGTACCAGCCCCTGCCGGTGAGGAGGAGCCCGTGGGCATGGCACTGCCCACTCTCCCTGCTGCAGCCTCTGCTGGATGGTTTCATCTCTTCACCCTCCAGAGGAACCAATCCAGAACAGGAAGCGTCTGGTTCCCAAGTCCCCTGGGAGGGGCAGCAGGAACTGCCTGTCCACTGACTGCAGGGGCTGGGAGGGAGGGAGGCGCTGTATGGAGCAGACATGGTCGCCACTGCTTGGGAAGGGGCCAGTCACCACGGCCACAGCTGGCAGGCACATGCAGCTGCCGTGGCCAGCAGCAGGGCTGCAAGCGGGAGCAAGGCCCAGGCTGGCCAGCAAGCAAGACGTGCGCAGAGGAGCTGGGGCCTGTGGCCAGCCTGGAGATCCCGCCAGCACCGGCGACCCTGGGCGCTGCATACAGGTCTGCGCTGACTGTGTGGTGAGCGCCCAAGGCCAGGCTAGACGGAGCACTGGACGTGAGCTCCAGACCACACATGCAACATGCACAGGACCGCAGGCCCCACACCGCCCCTCAGTGGCTGGTCTAGGGCCTCCCAACACAGGTCCCCGGCTCCCCAGGGAGTACCATACCCACCTTGGGGCTCCTGGATGAGGCACACCCGCTTGGGTGCTGGGATCATGCCAACTTTCAGTGACTTGCTGCTCATCCTCTTCCGGGGAAAGCAGGTGCCCACGGTGGCTTGGGAAAGGCCTGGAGCTGCAGGCGTGTCATCCTCGGTACCCTCGCCAGGGAGGCCATCTGAGGGCGTGTGGCCCTCGGCACTCCCCGCCTTGGTAGCCCCCGCTCCTGGTCTAGTGGCTCTGTGGGCAGCGGTGCCCTCCATCCCTTCCTCCTCCTCCTCCTCCTCCTCCTCCTCGTCGTCGCCCTCCTCCTCCATGACCTCAGGGCTGCCCAACTCTGCCTCCTGCATGGGGCCCTGGTCCTCTGGCTCCTCTGTCCCTTCTCCAGAGCCTCTGGGGCTCTCCTGTGAGTCCCCACTTTGGTCGCCACTGCCAGCAGGCAGGGCAGTAGGCGACGACGTGAAACGGATGGAGGGGCATAGTTCCAGCACTTTCTTTCGGTAGAATTTGAAAGCTGAGCTGTTCTGGTGGTGGAGAAACCTGGGACACAGATGGAGACATGAGTCACTAGGGTGGTGCGGACACTGGCATGCACGGCCCTTCGAGAGGCGTCTGGAAGAGCCTGAGTGGGACCACACCTGGAGCCACCCCGAGGCTGGGGGAAGGTCGCCCCCACTGCGCCACAGGAGCACAGCATGGCTGCCTGAGCTCTCTGTGCCTGCAGATGAAGGACCTGTGTGGAAAACATTCGAGCCCTGTAAGAACACCCAAGACTCTCTTCTGTAGCACCGGGGAGTCGGCACGTCACACTCCCGTGGTGCCGTAGCACCAAGCTCCAGCTCTAGCCTCCGGCTCTTTGTATTTTACTTCTGGACTGGGTGTTGCTAAGTCATTATCTCCTCAGGCTGGGCTTGAATGTGCCATCTTCCTGCCTCAGCCATCCAGAGTGCTGGGATTACAGGCCTGCATCACCAAACCTGGCCGTAAATTTCCCTATGTGAGTTGGAAATGTGCAACACAATATTCAGGTGGGGTTAAAAAATAAAAAACTTTGGAGCTGAAAACAGCTCAATAAAATAAGCACTTGCCTGGCACGTGCAAGGGCCTGAGTTCAATCCCCAGGTCCGTGAAAAAATAAAAATAAAAATAAAAATAAAAAACTTTGCTGGGGAGATAGCACAGCTGCGTAAGTGGCTGCCTGGCAAGTGCAAGATCCTGAGTTCGATCCTCTGTACAAAGCAAAACAGTGCACAAAAAACAAAAAACTGTGACTACAGAAAACACTTCTGTCTCACAAGCACACTAGGAGCAAAGGGCGAGGTGCACAGTGGGGTGGTGGAGAATGAACACGAACACAGCAGAGGTGAGTACGCTCGAACACCAGGACAGCGAAGAGAGCCAGGGAGCGCCCGGCCTGGTTCAGGCCCTGGCTCCGCAAAACAAACAACAAACAAACAAACAAACAACCATCAGGAAAGCAAACAGCCAAAACTCAGGTGAGCTCAGGGCCAAGACGGAGATGTGGGGCTGAGGCTCGGCCCAGCGGACAGCGCTTGCCAGGCTCCCACAGGCCCAGCCCTGCCCCAGCTCTGGCCAGCAAATGCACAACGAAGCCTCAGCATGGACCAAGAGGCCTGTTACCAGGAGGCCAAAGCAAGAGGGTGGCAAGTTTGAGGCCACCTGGAGAGCTTAGAGACCCAGTTTCACAATAACAAAAAAGGGGCAAGGATGCACCTCAGTGCAAAGGTCCCAAATTCCATCCTCAGTATTGCCCCCTACCAAAGAAAAGAGAGGGAACAGGGAGGGAGGGAGGGAGGGAGGGAGGAACACCTACAGGTGTGAGCCCTGAGTGTGAGGAGTGGAGGCATGAGAACGATGCTTCTCATGGCTCACCTTTTAGGGTGTGTGTGTGTGTGTGTGTGTGTGTGTGTGTGTGTGTGTGTGTGTATTTGGTCTTTTTGAGAGCGGGTCTTGCTATGCAGTTCCGGCTTGTCTTGAGCTCACTTTTGTAACCCAGGCTGGTTTCGAACTCACACTGATTTTCCTGCCCCAGCCTCCCAAGTGCTGGGATTACAGGCGTGCGCCACCATGCCTGGCTTGTGCTTTTTTTGCAAGACCGAGGTTCGAACTCATGACCTTGCATTTGCCAGGCAAGCACTTGTGCCATGGAGCTATCTCCCCAGCCCTGTGTGTGTGTGTGTGTGTGTGTGTGTGTGTGTGTGTGTGTGTGTTTCTTTAGAAAGATTTTTTGGCTGGCTCAGGCTGCCTTAAGGGTGGGTCTGGTGTGGCACGTGGAGCTGGGGATTGAACCGCAGTCTCCTGCGCCTGACTGTTAGCCCCAGCAGATGCTTTAAACAACTGAGCTCTCATGTGTTTCTTTTGATACAGGGTCTTGCTGTGTAGCCCAGACTGGTTTTGAACTCATGGCCATTTTCCTGCTTTAGCCTCTTGAGTTCCAAAAACATTGTGTGATATTTTTCTAGAAAAACACAAATGCTGAGCTTAAAATGTAAAGTGAATGAAGAAAATAAAAAGCCTTAGCCAGGCATGGTGGCGCACACTTGAAATCCCAGCACTCCAAAGGCTGAGGCAGGATTATTTCAAGTTCGAGACTAGCCTGGGCCTCAAAGTGAGCTTAATGCCAGACTGAGCTGCATAGCCTGACCCTGCCTCAAAAACATTTTTTTAAAGAAGTCTTAAAATTAAACCTAAGTACCTTCTCTTGATGGAGTGTAGCCTGGTACAACCACTGCAGAAGTCAGTGTGGAGAATCCTCAAAAAACTAGGATTAGAAGTCCCGTGCGTCCCAGCTTCTGTTTCCCTCCTGCGTATTTTTTCCAGAAGAACTGAAATCCTCCTACCACAGCGATATACGTGCACCTACGTTTACAGCAGCACGATGTGTCATGGCTAAATCCTGGGAACGACCCAGATGCCCATCACCCAAGGGGTACAGAAAGAAGATGTGGGGTTGTTGTTGCTGTTGTTATTTTATTTATTTATTTATTGCACTACTGGAGACCAAACTCAGGACCTAGAATTTGACAGGCAGGTGTGGATGCTGCTGAGCTATCTCCCCAGCCTAAGATGTGGTAGTGTACACAACAGAGAACTACTCAGCTATAAAGAAAGATAAACTCGAGGCTTTTATAGGTAAATGGATGTAGCTAAAGACCATAGTCATAAATAAAATAAACTAGACTCAGATGTACAAACATCCTATTGGCTCCCTAGCGTGAGAAACTGAAAGAGTAAATAAGATCCAAAAGGTACAACAGACACTGAAAGGGAAAGAAACTGTTCAAACGGAAAGAACAATGGGATGGGGGAAAGGAGAAAAGGAGGAAGGGAACCTCCCAAAATGGACATACACAAGAGAACTAAAAGAACTGTGGCCAGGCGTGGCAGCGCATGCCTGTAAGCCAAGCACTTGGGAGGCTGAGGCAGGAGGACCAGTGCGAGTTCGAGACCAGCCTGGGCTACAAAAGTGAGCTCAAAGCCAGCCCGAGCTGCATAGCGAGACCTTGTCTCAAAAAGACAAAAAAA
>PVKN010032422.1:0-12265 GCA_004027915.1 Capromys pilorides
AAAGAGGGCAAGAGGGGAAAGTAAGAGAAAAGGGGTGAGGGGTAGAAAAGAAGAAAAAAATGGAAACAAAGTAATGGAAATAAAGAGGGGAAGAGAAGTTGAAATATCCACAAAAAATCACCAACAGAGTAAAAAGAAAGCCCATGAATTGTGGAAAAAAAAATTAACCAATTATTCTTCAGACAAATGACTTCTATTTAGAATGTGGAAAGAATTTTTAAAAAATCAGTTCCCTAAAATTCAGAGACCCAATCCAAAAGTGCACATCTGAGACGAATACATGCTTTTCAGATGAAGAAATTCAAATGACAAATAAATATATAAAAAATATTCAACATTCCTGGTCATTCAAGTAATGCAAATTGAAACAACCATGAGATTTCATCTCACCTCAGAAAGAATGGCTGTCGTCAAGAGGCAGCAGCTACTCTTGCAGAGCTGGAAATACTGCTTTATCTTCTGCATCGAGATCTTTATGTATTTCCCACTTCTGCATGCAGAAATTGAGTCTTAACACAAAGATCATTATTATCCTCGAACAAATTATATAATGTCAACCATATTAAGTAGACCCTTAAATCTATATTGATCTATTTGTTACAGGTTTTCTATTTCTTTTTGGATACACCCCTGAGAAGTGTTCGTTATAAAATTTCTCTGATTCCCATAGTAATGAATTTATGCCAGTTTACTCAAGCAGGATATTATGCTCGATCTCGCTTCCTGTCACTTAGGATCTCTTCCTCCATGTAAGCAGCCTGACTTTAGTTAGCTTAGTCACTCTCCTTGTCTCACCCCTACTAACAATGTGCTATTTACATAAGCCTTCTATTGACTTAGGACTTAGCCCTCTTTATCCAGTCTGAACATGACAAAATCCTTAAGAGAAAACTCAGGGATATTTTCCCAGCCTTTTCATCATTATTCTGTTTCTCCATGGGAGTTTTGCCAAATCTTAGCTTTGGGTCTGGCCCTCAATATCTGCAGGCGTTTTCACATCTGAGCCCCTCTGTGGTCTCTTCTTGGATTTATCTCTGCTTCATAAAAGCAATTTAAAAATGTAAAGAGAGAAAAACGAACTTGTTTTATGTCTTACAGCCATTTTTCTTTTTCAGACTTTTGTATGTGCACACATTAATTTCAGACCTTCCTTTCCTTATTACTTGGCAAGCTTTGAAATACTTTTGAAATTCATTACCTTTCAGCTTTTTCCATTGTGGATCAGTCTTTGTATTTAGCTGAACTTTTATCCTTGGAGATATTTGCTCAGTTATTTGAATGCACCGTGCTTAATACATCCTTCCATGGGTGTGGCTTGGCAAGGTCAAAGAGAAAAGAGGCTGACCATGTGGAGACACTGCATGAAACTTTGGTTAAAAGAGAAGAGATGGAAAATGATGATGATTGCTTAGCACTTGTACTACTTAAGACTTTCCAGAGAAAGAAAAACAGTAGAGTAGATTAACTGAAAGATCGACAGATAAGTGCATAGATAGATGATAGATAATGCATAGATACATAGATAATAGATACATTGATTTACAAATTGATAGATTGATAGATAGATGATGTATCTATGTCATAGGCTAACAAAGTAATGAAGCCTTAAACATACTATGATAAACCATGCATAATTAAAGAACCAGGACAATCAGTGCTGTAATTCTGAATGGATTTGAAGCCTTGAAAACTTGAGTCTCTGCTATCTAGCGGCAGAAGATGATGAATAGATGTTGCAGTTCCAGAAGAGACAGCCCATTTTCTTTTGCTATCTAGTCCGTCAGGAGACTGGAGAACACACATCAATGCTGATAGAGTGCAGCAGGGCTTTACTCAGCCTATGGATTCAGATGCCAATGTCTTCTAGAAATGTCTAAACTTCTAATATCTTCTGGATGTATGCTCACTGACATACACAGAAATAATGCTTACCAAATATCCAGGTATCCCCAACCCACTCCACTGACTCATGAAATCACTATTTATTATGCCTGAACTAACAGTGATTACTTATGAAGAATGACTTCCTCTTTCATTCTTGCACTTCTTCTTTTCTCATCGAGTGTGGGGTAGCAGTGTATAATGAATGGATCAGTCCCTGAACTCAGACTTCTTGTGTTTCCATTTCTTGCTCATCCTGACAATGTTGTGGAAACATTCTAATCCTTGGGCTTCCTTCTTTCTTTCCTTTCTCTCACCTCTCCCCCTTTTTCTTTTCTTTTATATTTTTCTGTCTTTAATGTTTTGTATTGGGAATCAAACTCAGGGCCTTGTGCTTGCCAGGCAATGTCAGGCAGCTGACTACTTTGCCTGTCCATCCATCTCCATTTCTGTGTAAAGGACTACATGCCAATACTTACGACCTTAGTCATCCTTGTTACACAAGTGCTATATATAAGTGCTGTGACTTTTTGCCTAGAATATAAAACATGTTTGTTAAATGTTAGGTGTCATTGTAGCAACTAAGCATCCTTACACACATCCCAAATTTATCACTTTTCTTTCCCAATGATTTTACTTGTCTATTTTGGCACAAATCATTTTGGCAAATTAGAGAAATCACCTCATATTATGTCCTCAAAATTCCTGTAAGGGAATAGACAGAACTTCCTCTACAGATGTGGAACCTATGCTCAGAGAGGTCACACAGCTTGACAAATATCCAAGTGGTAATTATGATTTGATTCTAGTTCTATTTATGTTAAAGCCTTCACACCTGCTCTCTGCTATATGTCTTTATCTCTAAAAAAGTCAATACAGTGTCTTTTAATAAGGAATTTCCCTTCCAAGATTATTGCTTCCATGGAAGGTGAATACTATCCTGTGACCTTCCTGTTCTATGACAGCATCAATTACTTGTCCTTACTTTTCCTCACTTTTAGGAGGAATTGGGAGGTTTTTTTCTTTTTCTTTTTTTAAGTGGATCCCTTTGCTTCTTTAGAAATATGCTCCTCACTGCAGAGCACATGGTCTGCTGTGTCTGAATCCCTGTGGAAATCAGGCTGTATAGGCCCCATTCTATCGTAAGAACACCTTGTGATCATTGGAATAAAACTTCCTATTCCAGGGAGGTTTTTAGAAAACCCACAGTTTTCTATATAATTAGCTACATCACCTATATGACTTTTCAAGATAAAGGGAAATATTTTCATTTCTTCTCATCTTTATTTTTAGCTGCGTTTCAGTTGGTTTCAGATTGAGATAACAAAATGTGATTTATTAAGGGTTTTCCACAGTGATCATCAGAACGACATTTTGAAGTAAGTCCTTAATAATAGTGGAATGTAGTTCTGGAAAAATCTAGAGCTATTAGCATCCTAGTAAAGATTGCTCAAATCTTTTCCTTTCAGTATTCAGTGCCAGGGCTTTACAGGGCAGTCTAGATTCATTATTATCTCTTATATTCATGATCAACAAAAAACACATGGTGAATAGCGAACACTTTGAGATAAATGATCATAGTATCTTCTGATTACTCTCCAAGTAAGTGCTTGGCAAAGTTTTGGTGGAAAATTAGATAATGGTCCCAAGAACCTCCAAAAGATATATCACACTTAAGATAGCCGTGTGCAACACTGTAACACTGTAAGACTATGCTTGGAATGCCTGTCATTTTGGTCTTTTAGTGTGTACTGTTTCTAATGTAATTTTAGTTACTGCTATATTGTCTGTCAAGTAAATGATTGGTTTACAAGAAAACAAAAAAAAAGTATTTAATAATGAGTGTAAGAGACTAGGAAAAATATTGTAAGATTGACAGGCTACAATTTTGTGTATGCTTAGATTTCTAAATTTCTGTGTAAAAATATATAACTGCTTTTACCACATTCTATAGAGATTTATTAGAATATCAGTGATTGATAGATAATACCAATTCCAAGTTAAGTCTAAGATGTTTGATACTCAGAAAGACAGTGATGTCAAGCTCAAGTACTTATGTTGTAGAGTAATAGTATAACTAAACTTTTCTTCTGAAGGATTAAGAATATAAGTTTTACAGACCAAAAACTAGAGAAAAAGAAGGTCTACAAGGATAGTCGATATTTTGGCTCTAGCACTTTAAAGTCAGTAAGGACTCAGGACATAAGAGTACCTATGCTATAACATCCTATAACTCAGTGGTTTTCCAAATTTTCTGTTCAAAGGGATTATGGAGCTACAGAGGAGAGGAATTGAAGATATATAGTGTGACTAAGGAGAGTCACCTAGAGAGAAAACATTCTCTCAGGCTTTCACAGAGAGCAAACTGGTCAAGCAATGGCCGTGACTCATCCAGATGGCTGACACTGACAACAGTTCTACAAAGCACTGTACATGGTTTTAAAGTAAATCCTGAGGGGATTTGACTGACCTCAGGAGATACAAAAGTTACATATTTTGGTACACAGGTCTTGCTTTACCTTGCCCTTGACCACCCAGCAGAGAAGTTTAACCCGAGGCATAAATTGTAAAGCTAGATTATTATGCTGAGCTTGAAAAGCTTAAATCAACAGCTTGCAACATTACCAGTTTTGCCATTAACCCACTGCGATTGTGGAACATTGAATTATGTATACAACTACTTTCTCTTAGTTCAGTGAGAAGAAATGTTTTTCTACCAATGATGATTAGAAAAATTATCACGTCTACACCCTGTGCTCTGTATAACTACTAGGAGAACAACAATATGCATTTTATTAAATATTGAGAATGTACTACTAGCATGTTTTGAAGCTGTCACATTGTTATTTCTTATTAAAAGTCATAAAAGTAAAGTCACACATGTGGGGGCTGGTGAGATAGCTCAGTAGAATAAGTGTTTACCTGGTAAGTGCAAGGGCCTGAGTTCAATTCCTGGTTCCACCAAAAAAATGAAAAATAAAAAATAAAATCATACATCTTTCATCCTTCAAGTTAAAAACAAACGTGTACAAGCAATACATTGTATTTGATTTATGTAACTTTCATGTATTATTTTATTTATTTGTTTATGTTTTCACATTGTTTGTTAAACTCCTATTTTATAACTAGGACTGTACCAGTACTGTAGTAAGAATAAAGGACTCTTATATTAGAGAACTCAGAAAGGCCGTTTAGGACCAAACATCATATTTATATTACTTTATGTTAAGTAATGAAAATGTGGCCCTCGTTATGTTAAGTAAGAAAAGATGAAAAGTATTTGAAACTGTCTTTACCTGTCTGCTATAATACCACAGGAACATAGAAAATCTGGGAAGCAGAGACAACTAGGAGATGCAGAGACCTAAAAGAATGGAAGAACTTGTATCTTCTACCCAGAAAGATGTCAACACTGTGACTTGGGATTGATACCTTTCAGTCCCTGTGTCCTTCTCTCCTCTGGGTTGGATACTTCAGTTGATAAGGAGCTTATTTTGACTTATTAGCTGTTTCCATGAAGGTTTGACGGTAATTATTTGGCAGTAGTGCTTTGGACATTGAAAGAAGAGAATCGTACACTGAATAGAGAGTCCAAGTTACTGTGAAATAAGTGGAATTACTTATGGAGATCAAAATGGTATAAGACCCTGTTTTTCATAATGTACAACTTAAGAATGCATTTCATTTATTTTCCTCTAGAGTACACATATTCACTTCCTTTCTCATAATGTCAAAGATGTTATAATTTCAACAATTCTACATATAATTGTTGGGTCTCCACATGGACACTGGTCATCCTATATTCTCCACGGACTTCATTCTAATTTCTTATGAGAATAGGAATTCCTAGGATGGTTGACTTCAGATGCCTGGTACGTTTAGGTGGACTTCTTTCTCAAAGTAATTGCTTAACATATTTTTGTTGAACCGTAGAGACTATCCAATGCACCCTGGAATATTTAGTGTAGTATTGGAATGTTTTACACAAATTTGGGCAATTTAATCCATTATTGTTTAAATCATCAAACGCATGTGTTATTCCATAAGGACAACCTGGAGATGGAGAATGACTACTGAAGTAAAATTGGATTATATCTCAAGGAATCCATGAGACTGTCTGATCCCTAGTTACCATTGAATAGATGAGATTCATAATACAATTAATATACTCTTCAAATATATTACATGTCATGCACAGTGCTGAGAGAAGTAAACAAATAATTTCAGAGTACGCTGTTTTCATCCTTCCTGCTACCAAGAATTTTACTTAGTATCATGAATTAAGATGAGGAAATTTACTAAATGATTCCTTTGAGAGAGAGAGAGAGAGAGAGAGAGAGAGAGAGAGAGCACTCTAATGTCATACAGCTCATAAATTTTGGTACATGTGTATTTACTTTATTTTGACTGTGATGGTTAATCTTTATTGGTAATTTGACTAGTTTGAGAGATGCCTAGGAGCCTAGTGAGGCAAGCACGTGGGTGTGTCTGTGGCAGTCATGAGGGAGTGGCTTGGGGACTATGCTCTGGTCCCTGGCCCTTCTTCTGCATGTCTCAGCTTCCTGGATGCCGTGAGCTGTTCACCTCTTCACGCTGTGCCATCCTGCTTGCTGTTCCTGCCGTGGAGAAAGCTGGCCATGGATTGACCCTCTAAACTGTGAGCCCCAAACCAACCTCTCCTCTTTTAATTTGTGTACGGCAGGCATTTTACACCATAATGGGAAGTTTATTAGTTTAGGATCCACATTTTATCTTTCCAAGAGATGCCTTCTCCATTTGAGCTCTTAGTATTTTGATTGGATTACCTTGTCTTGTTCTTGAATGTGGCTCTTAATAATAAAACTTTTACTGTTCCTCTGGCTTTAATACTATTACATGTTTCTTAGTGTTCAATTGTGTTATCTTGATAAACCTGAGTATGAATAATAGTCACCAATTTTCATTATATATTACTTGGTTGTTTTAACAGTCTTTAACATTTACTTGCTTTTTAAATAATCCATGTTATGAAGGACAATTAACCTGACCTTTGTGTTCCTGAAGAAGCAGGATGCTCATATGCTGTTGGGTAATTTTACCATCCAGAGAGATGTAAAGAACTGACATTTAGTGTAAGTTTTTTTTTTTTTTTCTTTCTTTTTTTTTTCTTAAACAAGCACTTATTATCTCTGCCATTAATAAGCAACCATGGGGCTGGCCAAAGAGATCAGCAGATTAAAGCATTTGCTTAGACGTAGTGGCCAGGTTTGATCCCTGGCCTGCCATGCCAGCCCCACCTCCAGGGTGTGCTGAGACTGCAATTAAGACTGTGCATGTTGGTATGCCCTTGTAATCCCTGCTCTTGGGAGGCTGAACACAGGCAGATCACTACAAATCCAGTCTACAAAATCTGTAGACCCTGTAGACACTGTACTAAAAGCAAAAACAAACAAACAAAAAAAGCAACTATGATATATATATATATATATATATATATATATATATATATATATAAAATATATGTTTTTTTTTTTTGTGGTACTGGGGATCAAACTCAGGACCTTGCACTTGCCTGTCAGGCACATGTACCACTGAGCTATCTCCCCAGGCTTTTTTTTTTCAAAGTTTTTTTTTTTTAATCTTTGAATAATCAATAATAAATTTTACACAGGTTCATTGTTCCAAGAAATACCATACTGAAGGGAAACATAAGAACTCTGATCCAGAAAAATGATAATATAAGAAAGAAAAGCCACCAAGCCACATGTGGTTTTCTCCTCATTTAATTGAGAGCTAAGACTGTGGGGAATAGAGTTTTTCCAGTTCTGTTAGCACCCACCTCTGAAAAGAGATGATCGGTTTAGGTTCCTTGTGGTTAAAGTGGGAACACAGTGCCCAAAGGCGAGTGGTGAGTGGTGCTCTTGGTAGCAGGATGTCAGAAAACGAAGAGTGATTTTGGAAGAGTTTAATGTTTAGGCAACAGTTGTCACAGTAAACAAAACCTTGTTTTATTCTACTAGCACTTTTTTTTTCTGTGTCAAACTGTTCCCCAAAAACTGTTCTCCAAATATCAAATATGCTGAATTACATATTTTTTATGACTTAATGGCACTTTTGAGGAGTTCAGAATGGGGTGAGGGCAGCTTTCTTTGTATTTAACTCCTGAAACTGCATGTAACTCAGAATTCCTAGGCATTCAGTATAGTTTGTGCTTAGAGAAGTCAATAGGATGGCAAAACTTGCCAACAAGTTTGGAATTCACAGGGGAAAGCTGTGGTTGTATTAGATATAATAAGCAGGATACTTCCCTCAGAATCAAGCTGGATCTGGTGGAGGTGATAGACATGCAAGGGCTAGAGAGTCTTCCCAACCTGAGGATCAAGGGCTCCTTCTCACGTTGAATGACAGATGTGGGGTCCTCTTGGAAGCAGTAATGCTGGAACACTCTCTGGCCTCTCATTGGGCTCAGGGACCAATGGGTGTGAGACAAAGCAGGCATTTGTCTTAGGATTGACCAGGATAACCAACCATGACAGGAGAAGTGGGCTTAAGGAAGTCAGATGCTATACCAAAGATACAAATAGAAGTGTGGCTAAAGGGAAGCTGCCTCTTTCAAACCAGGGGATGGATACTGCCAATAGCTCCCATGGCTTGTCTTTCCATCATCTTAGATTCACAAAACCAAATGAGGATACCATGTGGCTGGAGTGGGTATAATGAAATAGCACAAGACAAAGACCCTCTGGACTAGCCTCTGCTCTGAGGAGTAGGTCTATAATTTCTCCATGGCCCAAATAGTTTGTGAAGTAGCAGCAGTAGCAGCCACAGAAGCAGCAGCAGAATGAGGAGGAAGAGGAAGAGGAAGAGGAAGAGGAGGAGGTGGAGGAGGAGGAGGAGGAGGAGGAGGAGAAGGAGGAGGAAGAGGAGGAAGAAGAAGAAGAAGAAGAAGAAGAAGAAGAAGAAGAAGAAGAAGAAGAAGAAGAAGAAGAAGAAGAAGAAGAAGAAGAAGAAGAAGAAGAAGAGAGGGAACTCTGGTGAATGAATGTCACCTGGAGATGAAGTCAGAGGCGTCAGTCTGGGCCAACTTACAAAGACTCCTGCACCACTCACATGGTTCTGGGCAGGAAGACTTGTCTACTAGATTATGTGGGGGTCATGTTGGGGGGCTATCATCCAGTTAGAAATTTTAAGCAAGAAGCCTTCCCAGGGGAGAAGGCTTTCTTTTCCTCTATGGGTTGTTATCATGAATGCCAGCCCATAGCTCAGTAGAGTCTATACCTAAGGTACTTTTATAGGAGAAATTTGCTCTTCAGGAAAAGATATTGACTGAAAGTTTGAAATATAAGTTCTGGCAATCACAGTGCAGGAAAGGTAACATACAGAAGGGACTGCTGTGAAGCAACATCTTGGTGGTGTCGGAAAAGATACTTTTGTATCTCTGTATCTTCCACCAAGACCTTCACAGCTACCTTGACCTTGAAGAGTGCCAGGGTTTGACCTGGGATGTCACCCAAGGCCCATGTGTCAACAGCTTTGTGCTCATTGTGATGCTATTGCAGTGGGTGCAGCTTCAATAGGTTGCACCTCTCAAGCACTTGGTTATTGGGGTGAGCCCTAGAAGGGGATAGTGGAGCCATGGCCTCTTTCTCCCTTGTTTCCCTTCTTGACTGCTAGGAGGTGAGTAGGTTACCTTCTCATGAGCTTCGCACGGTGGCATGCTGCCTCCCAGCAGGCTCGAAGATTGCGGGAACCTAGTGATCATGGCTCAAAAGCTCTGAAGCCTACAGCAAAACTGGCCCTTCCTCTTAATAAGCTGATTCTCTTGGAAGTTCTACCACAATAACAGAAAGCTAAGTAAGTCAGACAGGGATGGCCCAAACCTGTCCAGGAAGTTGGATCCACTGTGAAATTCAAGTACTGGGTGACTGGAAATGTGTTTCTCTTGATGCCAGTACTCATTCTTTGTCAAAGCATCATTTAGTGCCACTGCTGTCTGCAATCACATGAAACTCTAGCTCAGACAAGACATAAACTATGAATGAAGCAAAATGATTAATTAAACACAATATTCTAGACACATTGTTCCAGCATAGTTTATAATCATGCACTGTAAAATGATGTTTTCATCAATGATAGAACATATATATTGCATTATACATTACACATAATAGTCCCTGTGGTCCTCTTGTGTTTTAAGATAAAGCATGTAGTTTTGTTTAAACGCAGACTGTGAATTTTGCATCATGATAGAATGGAAAAACACGACCCAGAACGCAGCTCCATCCCTGCGTGACACCAGCCTGAGCAGAGAGGTCTCAGCACCTCATTTCCTGGAATTCCATCCTGAGTGTTGCCTTCACCCATCCTGAGGGTGCAAATTCAGATCCTGCTTTGCGCGGCTGAATCCTCACATGCACTGAACAGTTGTGGCCCTTCATCTTCCGGGATAGTTAATTCCATGAGAGTTATGTGATAGTAAATGGGTGTATCTAGTGTTTAAAATAAGAATCATGTCTCGTCACCTGATGAGCCCCTCACGAGGTTAGGCTAGGCTTCCCATTACGTCTCATTTTCCCTGTAACCACACCGAGCCCACCTGAGGGCTTCAGCTCGCCTTTAGTGAAACCAAATCGCTTTGGGGTTCTCCTCAGCGCTTAGTTCATGTAGCTTTCACGTTGTCTTCTGTGTTCACTACAATGCAGACCAGCTGGCTCTGCCTTATCCAGTATCTCCCAAGTCACAGCGAACAAGGGGGGAAGGAAGCACAGGAGCCCCTGAATCAATGCAGGGCCTGCCAAGGGATGTGGGATCACAGAGATTCATAAGTTGTGTGAATTTATAAAATACTGACCCAGTTTTGCTTCCACTAAGTCCCCTGAGAAAGCCTAACAACACCTCGCTTACAAAGTCTTTCTGAGGATGCAGCTACACAGGCCCAGCAGGAGGGCCCTTCACACCCCTGCCTTTGGGAAGATAAAATGTTGTTTGCAGTTCTGACCCAGAAGAACACCTAATGTTTAAAGAAGACTGTGGTCAATAAAATAACACTCCACCGTGTCCTGAAAGTGGAGAGCACATTGACCTCTGAGTAAATGTATATTTTCATATTTGTTTAGAACCTCATCATTTTCAGATGACTTTGTATAGTTTCATAAACATACACTTGAAACATTTAAAAATAATTGGAGCATATGTCATGTCACGCTATCTCTAGACAAAAGAAATCTGCAGAGCTTGGTGGCAGCTTCAAACACAAAGTGCGGGAGTGAGTGCACAGAGGTAAACTGAGTCCAGAGGAGCTCAGGGAAGCTGCTCATCGGTGACAAGGCTAGCAGAGCAAGGGGCTGAAAAATCAGCTCCAAGTTAACGGGCTGCCCTCGGCTAGAGCAGCTCTCTGTGCTTTCCTATACCTTCCTTATTTATTTAATTTGCTTTCTCTTGTTTGCTTATTGCCTGTAAGTGATAGGCATGGAGCGCTAGATGCAGAGCTCACTGCAGCGCTCAGAGGCACTCACTGCCCGAAGCACGATGCTTCCAGCAAGCAGCGACTTAATGAGGCAATCGCCAAGCTGTTTAGACCAGCGCTTGCCTCCTGCCTCGGTTTGCAAATTCAGCACGACCCTAGGAAGTCTGCCAGAATATGACAAGAGCCAGCCAAATTGCTGGTAACTCAAGGGACTTGATGGAACCAAGCTGCCACCACCCCTTTTGGTGATGATTGAAAGTGTCAAGCAGACCACAGCTCTGAGCTCCTCATACAGTCAGGAGAGCAGCAGCCCGGTATCACCAGTTCCCAAGAAATGCCTGCTTGGAACCCTGCTGTCCCCGATTCCATGGCAGGTGTGATGAATCTCTGCTGTCCACACATTTGCTTCCAAGTGTCACTTTGTGAAGATGTTCTTGAAAGACAGGGTTTTGGTTAGAGCAAAGATTTGAATGAAGATCAGAAAATACATCAAATAAAGCCTGAACATGGGCTAGAGAGACGGCTTAGTGGTCTAAATGCCTGCCTGGAGGGCACAAGGGCCCGAGCCCGATCCCTGGTACTGCATGCCATGCCAGAGCCAGGCACCAAGCTCATGACCATAACTGGGTGTGGTAATGCACACCTGTAATGCCAGTGCCGGGGAGGCTGACGCAGGAGGATCTCTATGAGGAGCTGCATAGCAAGACCCTATGCCAAATAAGTTTTTTTTCATTAAGAGGTTTTTAATTGTTTTTAGATTTCAAATAGTTTTAAAGAGCCACTGGTAAATGGTACAGCAGAACAATTAGAATATGGTATTTGAATCAGTGTAGACCTAAATAAATATTTTTTCAATTTTTTGAGTACTGGTTACCATTTATTGAGAGCTCCCTTGGTGCTAGGTATCATTCTAAGTACTGAATTACCACATTAAATATT
>PVKN010032423.1:0-12264 GCA_004027915.1 Capromys pilorides
CTGGTTATTTTACAACATAAGCATGTCATCTTCCAATAGGCTCAGGTAATACTAGGACTGTGGAGTAATCCAGATTTTCCCCATTGTTAGGGTGAAGATTTCTTGTAACTTTCTGCCTTATAAGTCAATGTAGAAATTCTAATAGAACACATTGTTAAATCATTTATAAATCAATGAAGAAATTGCAAGAGATATTAAAAACTATTTTCAAATAAGAGATAAAGAAAACACACAATGTTATTTTTACACAGTGGAGTATTATTCAGCTATAAAACCTGACAAATTTGAACCTTTTATCAGTAAATTGATATAACTAGAGAATATACTCTTAAGTAAATCAGACTTGCGTGTGCAAACATCATATTGTCTCCTTAGTGTGAGAACCTAAAAGAGAAAAATGGAATCTGAAGGGTATAAATAGACACTGGGAAAAGGGAATGAATTTATTCAAAAGGGAAGAGTTACTGTGTTGAGGAGGACAGAAAGGGGAGTGGGGAAAAGAGATTTATCTATGTACATAAGCAAGATGGTTTGGACAACTGTACTGTGCATTTCTGCTGCTCTATGGACAGAAGCAGTTCATGTTTTAAGTTGTTTCATCTCCTTTTGTCAATTTTCTCTCCTTTTGGTCTTCATTTCTTATATATTTCTTTTTTTCTTCTTCCAATTTTACATGCATATATCTGGTAACATGAACAATTGGTTGGAAGACAACAGTATGTATTGCAAGAAATACTATGAAATTCATATTACCTTGCTAAGTGAAAATCTGTATCACTTCTAATTTTTCAGTTTTAATTCCAATTTGTATTCTCTTTAAAAAAGAAAAAAGGAAAAAGAAAAGAAAGCAATGTAGAAGCATTGTTTGGTGAGAAATACACATATTTAAATGTTCTTATGACAAAACAGATAATCACAGTGTAAGTTGGTGAAAAACACAGATGTTTAGAAAAATAAAAAGGAATAATTTTTAGAAGTTCATCTAAGCTGACCACAGTGGATCACAAGTTTGGGGTCAGTTTGTGCAGCTTGATGGTGTAGCAAGACCTTGCCTTGGAAATAATAAGTAAAGGTGGGCTTGGACCCTAGCTCAGTGTGAAAGCCCGGGGTTCAATCCCACAGGGCTGTCAATAGTGATGATGATGGTGGTGATGATGATGGTTGATGATGATGATGATGATAGTGGTGATGATGGTGATGATGATGATGATGATGGTGATGATGATGATGATGGTGATGATGGTGATGATGATGATAGTGATGATGATGGTGATGATGATGGTGGTGGTGATGATGACAATGACGATGATGGTGATGATGATGATGATGATGGTGATGGTGGTGATGATGATGATGGTGATGATGATGGTGGTGGTGGTGGTGGTGGTGGTGGTGGTGATGATGATGATGGTGGTGGTGGTGATGACGGTGATGATGGTGATGATGATGATGGTGGTGGTGGTGATGGTGGTGGTGGTGATGATGATGATGCACACCGACTGTGCCAGATGTACAACAGACAAAGGCTACACAGATCAAGTCTGACCACCTAATTTAACGGGCACCATGAAGTTTGAATCAGGCAACCATTTTCACCCTTCCCTTAACCTTGCAAGGCTTCCCCTCGCTGGCTCTGTCACTGGTACCTGTTCGCTGCTCCCGATCCCCACCAGTGCCTTCTCCCTCTCCATTACCAGCTGATGGTGACAGTGGCTCAGACTTAGCACCTCTGCAACTGTCCATTAGCCTTGCCACAGAGCCTCTTCTTCTGCTCCTCAGGTGGGCCAGGCCTCCAGAACCAGCCTTCCTGGAGCCTGTTTTTGTGACCTACACACTGTCCACACCTTCACAAGAGTAAGCTAGCAGAGCTCACTGGCTTCAGCTTCAAGGTGTACCCAGCTCCTCACCACTGCTCAGCACTTGCCCTGCTGTGGCTGAATGCTCTGCATGATTGTCAGTGATTTCTTATCTGATCTCCCTGCTGCCCTTCACCCCAGGTCACTATTCTGAGTGAGCACCCAGAACGACTACCTTTGACTCATTCAGGCGTGTGTTAGGGTTGAGTAGCAAATGGTCCTGGAAGTCTGATGTGCTCCAAGTCGAGATCCTTGGGAGGCAGTTGCTTCATGGCGCTGTTGTGCTGTTCAGTGCATCCATGGATGAGTTTGTAGCTGAGTGTGCTGTTGCAAGGAGGAATGAGATTGAAAGAGGCAGGTCCCTGGCCGTGTGACCCTGAAGGGTGTGCTTTGGTTCCTCCCTTTACACCCTCCCTGCCTGGTGGTTGCTGTGGGTTGAGCAGCTCTTTCTGCCCCCATACCCTTCCAGCATGCCATCCCTCCACGGAGCCAGATAACCATGAATGGAAGCTGCTGAAACTAGGAGCCAAAATGAACTTCTTTTCTATAAGCTGTGGATCATGGGTATTTCATCCCAGTGGCAGAAACCTGATTCATATGCTAGGTCTTTTGGACGTCGTCACTGGCTCTGCATTCATAGAGCACATCACCCACCTCATCCTCTCCCACACACCCTTTGCCTAACTTCACTCTGGTTGCCAAGGCCCTTGTCTGCAGCCCTGGGGCAACTCACACCTGTCCTTTATACCCACTCTTTCACAGCATGCTTCCCGACCTCTTCCTGGCTCCCATGGGTGCAGGCCACACTTTCTCATGGATTTTGCATCCTGTTAATGCCATTTGTCATTGAGAGCTTTTCTACCACATGCAGAACAGCAGTGTCGTGCTTGCACAGCCCTGTCCCACGCCTCATTTCAGTTTGCATTTGCTCAGAGTTTCTCCACATTCTGTGTTCTGCAAGTCATCTGCTGAGGATCTGTTTCCCATGCAGATTGTGATCTTTTCACAGGCAAGAAATGGAGCATGTTTGGCTCCAAGCGCTGACCCAGCGTCACTAAACACTAACAGGTACAAGGTTGGAACTGAGTGAGTTAAACTGACTGATTGAGTGTATCAATCAATTTGTTTCATTTTGGTTCAGGCAGTGTAGAGATTCAGTATGTTCCCTGCTTATATTGTGTGAATTATGGCTCAGCCCGAGCTCACACAGCTGGGTGGCACCGAGTCCATCTTTCACTGTGTGTGAGGCAGAAGAAATCTCTGCCTACAGGCTCATCTCTCCTGTACTTCACCACTGTATTCCCCAGTAAGAAGTGGGGGAACTGGATGTCACCCAGCTTCTAATGTGACAAGAGGACTGATTTTTACACCATTTCATTTCCTCTATTTCCTTGACTCTCCACAGGTATTCAGTCACAATTATATTCTCAACAACAACAACACACATGACATCCAGTGTGTGGGAAGCAGGATAAGTGTTCTGCAATCAGCCAATCTCTGTCTGGCCTAAGATCTAGAACATTGCTAACATGAAGTGGGAATGACACCAGAGCTCAGTGTCACTCTCTTTGGGCATTACATCCTGACCCCGCAGGATCCTTGGAGAGAGCAGCCTCCTGAGCTCTGTATCCAGGAGGAGACCTGGCTCCCCTTTCCAAGAGAGCGGCTTCCTTCCCCCTCCTCACATGTGAGCACCAGGCCACCTAGATGCATCCCAGGCTCCATTCCTTTTGGTCATCATTACCACAATGACTGTGGTTAATTTTGCAGCTTGAATAAAAATAAGCATAGAACTTAGATTTGGAAGACCCAAATTTGAAACTTATCTCTCATTCTTTGCTTTCTAAGTAATACCTTATTGAAAATGTTATTAGAGATATGGGACTTAATTTCTACACAGGCTTGCAAAGACTTAATAATTACTGGAGAGTGAGGCATAGGAATTGCAAATCAAGTTATAGAATCAGGGGATGGATGCTTCTCAGAGGTTATAATCGTATCTGCAGGAACTCCTGTGAATTAGGCCAGAAAGAGCTGAAGGAAAGATTTCCACAGGGGAATATGTTGTAAAATTCACAGAAGTAAGAAATCTTGGGAAAAAAATACTGGAAGCTATATGTAGTCATTCAATCAGGTTATAGATTTAAGAATGAATTAAATTATTAGTATTCAAACATTTCCTGCAACATTACATTTTAATCCCAACTATGATCAGAAGCAATACTGAAGTAAAAAATTTCAGCATGGAGTCTCATGAATTCCAGTTGGCAAAAGATACTTAACAGTTGAGCCCCTTGCTTAAATGGTAGGTTATCCAAGTTGTGTAACCACTCAGGTGTTACTTGGCCATAGAAGAGGATATTTCCAGTCCTCATGTCTTTCTCCCAGCAGGTGTTAGCACATCCATAACAAACCAGCAAGAATTTGCCAGGCTCAGAGATGACCCAGAATTTCTTCATGCACACAATGATTTTCCACTTAATGGAGGTTGGCGTCAAGGAATATATATCTACTGGAAAGTCTCCAGTTAGCATGATTACATTTTTACATTGCTGCCATATCTCAAGAGTATGAAAAAATACCACAGTGGCTTATATTTATGTCTATGTAGCTTCCCACACTGAATGAAGAGACGTGAAGAATACAGTGTCGTGTCTGTCAGCTAACAATCATAAGGGGATCACATATAATAATAAAAAATGATTCTTTAATAGTATTCCAGTTCATTGATTGTGATAATGAAAACATTTTTTGTAAATTAATATAAAGCAATCCATTCATAAATTGTTAAATTAACTATGTGGTACACGTTTTAAGTATTTTTATCAGTCATCTGTTCTATGATTCATTTTTAACAAATACTCAGTGCTACATTCCATCAGGAAAGGAATGTGATAGTGTGGAAAATAAACCAGACTAACACCTCCAGGGAGGATGAGGACCAGTAGGTTAGGCAGAAAATAAACAAGTAGCGGAGGAGGAACAGGTCTGTCTTTAAAGTTTAAGTAGTAAGGGAATAAAAAATAGTGCTTTAATCTTCCTCACAGAAAATTTCAAATATGGAGTGTGGACTTTCCATTTCCAATAACATTGAGTGCCATAATTTACCTCCATCTGATTGTGAGCTGGACTTATGGACTTTTTCTTATAGAATAAATGATGGAAAATATAAATATAATAACTTTTTCCTGAAGCAAGCTGGCAGACGCACCTTCGCCAAGGGATCAAAGTCACCAAGAAAAATCCAATTATCTCCTGGCCTTGAGGATGTACAAGAAAAGTGTTTCCCCGTAGGATGTTTTACTCCAAACCAACAATCCCAGTCAGGAGAGGAAGTACAAGGTAAACACATCAGAAGTAACACTGACAAGATTTGGAGATGCGGCATGGAAAATGGCGGATGTTCATGATTGGTCTAAGTCACCCACATCTGGTTGAAATGTGATTTTGTGGGTTTGTTACTTCTGCAGATAAAGCAGGCTTGAGACTGTTTGGGTTTGGATCTCACAGTTGAAGAAGGCATTTGCTATGGTGGTGGTTTTAAGCCCCATGTGCATTTCACCTTGTCTGTGTTTGAAAGATGAGGAGTACAGGCCCTACTGGCTATCGAGGAAGGCCACTCACCTATCTGACCTGGATTAGGTGTGCATGTTAACTAGAGGGGTGTATGTCATGACTCTAAGGATGTGACAAACAGTCTGAGGAAATGCACGTGTTGACAGAAAGCCACCCAGATTTTCAATTAGTGCATGGAAACAGGAGAGGGCCTCTTTTTATTGTTTAATGGACCGCCAATAATGAGAAGTGGCAGCTTGCTTTATCCTATCTTACTTGACTTCAGGTTTCCATTTGCTGCCACGAAGCCATCATTTCAAAGGTTTTCACACAAATATTGCCTTCCGTCAGGTGTGACACATTTTCCCCCTTTTGAGGAATGTTTATTTCTATGTCTCTTGTTTATGTTTCCTGTTAAGGCTTCTTTCATACAGCTGAAAAGAATCAGGATATAAAGAAATTAAGTAGTTGAGTTTGTAGGAACTCATTTAATCAAGAGCTCATTTAAATACTCCTGATTCACTGCCTTTATGATAAAGCAGTTGCAATATACAATTTAATATGGAATTATTATGTTATTTTAAAGAACACAAAAAAATTCTTAATGGAGACATTAATTATGCTATTTATTTTTTCATAAGGATTTCACTTGGGAAAGGGACTGAGTTGCCAGTGACACAGTGGTTCCAACCACGTCAGAGAATTTTAATCATATAACTATTAACTCGGTATACCAGCCAAGGAAAAATATGCTGTACTTAAATAATTAAATAAAAACACATTAATCGAGTTTAATTATGTTTTCACTCACTGGATATATGATTATGCAACTGTATGGTAGCTTCTGATTTAGAAAGGAGTAGAATTAGTTGAGAAAATATTTCTCAACTATGCAAAATTAATGTTTACCTAGTAGTGGAAAAATTCCAAGTCATGTGTGTCCTTATGAAAGGGAGTAGTGGACTAATACGAACATTGTCTTGCATTGTACTGTCATAGACTCCATGTGTCAGGGGCCCTGCTTATCACAAACAAGACTTTACACCTAATCTAATGTCCCCAACAGCTATCAGGTTAGTGAAATTCATTTTTTTAATGTATTCAATACAAAATCTCACTTCACAGATTGGACTTGTGGTGATCCTCCTGTTTTCAGCCTCCAAAGTGCTAGGATTGCAGGCACGTACCTCCATGCCTAGTCTCAATCACTGCCTCAGTCCACCCTGGGGGCAGGACTGGCATGGAACACCCGGGATCAGACCTGAGTCCTAGTGCCCACTCCTAAGCAGGTGCTTTAGTCTGCTGAGCTATCTCACCAGCCCAGGTTGGTGCAGTTCTTATTTGTTCTTAATCCATAAGAAAACAATTATTCATCTTAGACTAATGACTAATGCATTTCAGAAGATTTACTTTTTTATTTTTGTGGTATTGGGGATCAAACTCAGGACCCTGCACTTGCCAGGCAGGTGCTTATTCTACTGAGCTATCTCCCCAGCCATTCACATATCCTTTATAGAGGAAAAATAAGAATATTTTCCAGGACATGGGTAGGGAATCAAGGAAATATAATGCCATTTTTGCCTTGAATATCATTGTATTTGGTCAGTTCCCCATTGAGATAAAGTACCCAACACGCACAATCTAAAAGAAGAAGGGTTTCTTTTTGTACAATAGTTAGCATCTGGCTACTGTGCATGGACTCCATGGAAGAAAAGCTCATGGTGAAAGGGTGTGGCCTCAGAAGGTGCTCATGCCACAGCAGCCAGGAGACAGAGCAAGCAAGGAAGAACCCCAGAGTAAGGGTCTAAAGTCTACATGTGCTCCCCAAAGTCAGGACCCACCCTGATACTCACAAAGTGTGCTTTATTAATTTCTAAGTAGCTCTCAAGCCAACCAAGTTGATAGTGAGATCTAGAAGGAGTGAAACACTCAGTACCTAATACAAAATATTTGCTCTAGGAAAAGCATGTTGGGTTGCAAAACTAAGCTAAATTATATGTAAGGATTAATTCCAAAATGTAATGAAATATAAAGATGGATGTCTATGTCTATTTCTGGACCTTTATCTGAATCTACTTGTATGTTTATGTATTTACATCATCTACATCTATAGTCTAATGCAGCTGAATTCTTGAATCTATGTGTCTTTTTAACTTAGTAAAACAATTCTTCTCTTCACTTTTATAAGATTTAGATTTTGCTGTCTAGAACTAACAGAAATGACAGTGCATGTATTGGGGGCATATAATACATGTAGTTTTTATTATTCATGGGATGAAGGCAATTAAACTGAGGGAAAAAAAGTGGAGTAGAGAATTCCTTATCTGCATTAAGATCTGAGATGAGGGTCTCAGAGTGGATGCCTAGTTTCACAAAATACAGCATAGCATCACAAAGAATTATTAGTAATAGCCAATACTTTGGGCAGATGCTAAGGGTCACTAGTGTTGAAAAATGAAAGATTTAACTTGATACCTCAGCTTGGAAGGTCAGAAATCATGCAGCTGAAATTGTTAACCTCAGTACCTTTGTGAAATATTTCAGGGCAGTGCACTCAAAGTCAGTGAACTACCTGCCAGCATGTCACTCACAGTGACTGTTAAAACATGGATAATGAAATGCACTGTGACAGAATTCTTGGCACGAGCACCTGGGGATTTGCCTAGAGGTCTCACATTATCCTTAGATATGCAGAAGATTTGGAACAATCCTACATATTCAGCCCATTAAAATGTATGATTATCTCAATTTGTTTTGATTTTCTCTTGTGGAGTTTGAAATCATGATCATCATAATTGGGCTGCAACTGCCTGAACCTTGATATCTGTTTCCTGTCTACTTGTGTCTCTATCTTTCATCAAAGGACTTGTTTCTGGGTGGTTGATCTAGCAAACAGTTCAGAGGGCTCCAGGATGTGGGAAGTTCCATTCTTCAACATAACACCTGGGTACTATTTTTTAAGAAAATATTTTCACAGCAGAAATAAAAATCACAGAAGTTCAACCATTAAGTCGAGCTTTGATTGCATGGCATCACAAATCCCACTGATGCTACAAAGTATCTAGGCCTCATTCAGAAAATAAGCACATCTCTGTTTACACTGTGTATTTATTTCACACCAGTGTGTTGATAGGATAGTGTCTGAGTTACTTTTTGTTGTTGCTGCTGAGATAAAATAACTAGTGCCCAAAGTTAAGGGAGGAGAAGTTTATTTGCCTCACAGTTTTCAGAGGTTTCCTCCCACTATTGGCTGGCTCCAAGGAGGGAGGCATGGCCAACAAGCATTACAGAGAGAGATGGCTCATGGCGGGTAGGAGGTACTAAAGCAAGCAAGGGGCCTTAGCAGCCTTTTTCTGACCCTCTTGTACTCTATCTAGGCGACTGGAATTAGAGCAGTGCAAAAAATATCAGGAGGCTGATTTAGCAATTGCACACCCTTCGTCCCACCATCGCATACTCTGGAATTGGTCACCTTTGAACAAGCCCCACCTATGAATGCATGGAGATTCAGGGAAATATCTAGATGGAAACCACAACATTACCCTTCTGGACCCACAAGACTCATGTATACCCCTTTATGCAAAAGATGCTAAGGTCATCCTCCAGAGTTTCCAAAATCCTAACCATTTCATTGCTGAGAAGTCCAAGGCCAAAGTTTCCTCTAAGATTTAAGGCAAACTCTTAGCTGTAAGCCCCTATACACATGAAAATCAAGTTGAACACATTCATTGTTCAATGGCAGAAGATGCCTATCATTAGTGAAAACATTTTAAATAGGGGGATAGAAAGAAGAAAAAAAAAACAGTCAAAGCAAGTCCAAAATGTGGCAGGGCAAATATTGAGTCCTGTAGTTACACACTTAGCCCCCTGGCTTTCTTTTGAAAGACGTGAACTCCAAAGGGATGAGCAGCTCTATCCCTATCACTTCCAGTGGTTGCAGCTCCCGTGGCCTCTCTTTTGGACTAGCTCTGGTCCCTCCTTACAGTTTTCCTCAGGCAACACACTTTCCTGGCTTCTTCAAATGTCTGAAGTGTTTGTTCAACCTTCAGCTTCACATTGACATTTTCACACACTACCTTCTTAAGAAAACACAACTTTGCCTCTCAGCCCTTCCAAAATCTGGGTATGAGCCTTGCTGACCCCACACCTCTTTTATTATGCATGCACCTAAAACTAGCACCATGTGGATGATGCCAAGGTCTGCCACAAGCTCGTGCAATAGGCAGGCTTCTTCCTTTCTTGGCCATAGTATTCCAGGGCCCGTGAACCAAATCTTGAACAGCAGCTTCCCTAGCCCCCTGCCATTCTGCAACAGGGTGCTCCTGGTCTCCTTTCTTAAAGCAAACTCTTTCACCTTTGCAACTCTGAGGCTGCAAAGGCTGGAGTCCTGTTGATACTTGGAATGTCCCCAAATTTTCTTTTTTGTTGCTATCTGAAATATTTGGTTTTTTCTTACTTGTCTTTTCAGTGACTGGTTTCTCTTTTCTTCCATTTTTACAAGCTTCAGCTTTACTGGAGTTTCCATTTGGTCAAACTCATAAGACTTTGAATCTTTCTGCTTTGCTCCTTGCTGTTGATACTCAGCATCAATCTGGCTAGAATCCCCCAAAGGCAGACATGCCACTGCCCCAACATTAGAGTACCTTGACAACTCTTTGACAAGTGTAATTACTCTACCCATATTATTCTTAGTTCAGGCAAAGCCTGGGCATGAGGAAAATGCAGACAAACTTTCTGTGCAGGTATAACACACATTGTCTGGAGTCCTTCAGCCAGTGCCGTCCTTCTTCCCAGCAGAAACCTCCCAAACCTGGTTGTTATTGGCAGCATTTCTAGAAGCCTTTTGGTCCTCTGAACTTTGACCAGAATCCCCTGTCTAAGGTGCTCCTGCTCTAACTTTTCAGCCAGCATCTCCAAACGCTTCCAGACTCTTCCCACAAGCCAGTCCCAGGGGCTGCGGAGTCAAGTGCTCAGGTGCAGTTGCAACAAGGACCACGGTTCTCTGGTACCAATTTTGGTCCTAGTGACATGTTGCTGTTGCTCCTGTGATAAAATATCTACTCTCTAAAGTCAAGGGAGGAAAGCTTTATTTGCCTTGCAGTTTGTAGAGGTTTCAGTCTCTAATTGGCTGACTCCAAGTCAACATAGTTTGACAGACAAGTATTACAGAGGAGAAATGGTTCATGGCAGGTGGAAGGCACTAAAGCAAACAGTGGGCCTTAGCATCCTTCTTCTGCCACTTTTATATTCATCCAGGCTTCTGATATTAGGACAGTGCCAAATCAACTCATGAGCTGATTTAATAATGGCACATTTTAATGTGAGTGTCACACATCTTAAATTCAGACACCACTGAACAAGTTGAACACATGATGCATGAGACTTTGGGTGGACCTCTAGACAGTAACCACAAGAGATAATTCATAAAAAAGGGGGAGCATTTGACAGAGATATCAGAAAAAAAGCACATAACCAAAAGCTTCCTCTATTCTGGGAAAATAGTTTCGATTGTCGTTCTAGAAATTTTGTTGAGGTTTAGAGAACTTTGGAAATTTTCCAGTCAAAACTAGATCAGGCCTGTGCAAAGAAAGATAATGTAGCATAATATAATATAGCTTAATATAATGTAATTCCACATTAGAGGAAGAGAGACAATGACTTTTGCAAGTGGCAGGTATATGCTACATCAGGATTGGAAATGGCCAAGCATTCGATGTAAAAAGACTCCCTTTGGTCCAATTTTATAGCAAATACAAGCAGCAGAATCTAATACAGAGAAACATCACTCAAAAATTGATTATGCCATGTGCAAATTACATCCTGAAGCACAGCTTGGATTAAAAGCAAATGAAAAATATAATTGCAGAGCTTCAAGGAAATAATAATAAAAAAGTAGACAAACATCAATTTGGCACCCAGCTAACAATGCAGTTTGGGATGATATTTTCACATAATTAAAATCCTTATACCATAGGAGAATTTCTAAAATACAAGACTTCACATGCAGCTTAAACGTATTTAGAAACATAAAAAAGACCAACAAGGCAAGAACAATTACAAGAAATCAAAAGGACTGCACAAAGTGAGACAGAATTGGGGACTACAGTGAGAAACTTTGGGGTGAAATCTTTCAAAGGAATAAGGGTACCTGAAAAAAAAAACAGTGGAATAAAAAAAGAAAGACTAATTCAAAATGCTTAATTTACAAAATTGTAAGATGTGAAGAAGTTACCAAAACAAATGCACAATTGCAGACTACCTTGCTTATATCTACACGAATATTTCATAAATCTAGATGAGATACAATATTTAAAAACTGATATGTAACTCAATAATAGCTCATCAATAACTCTACTCAAATTGATTGACACAGAGGTCCAATATCTGAAGAGCTGCTTCACACCGAGGAGACAGAGTCAGGCCAAAACATTCCCTGGCACAGTGACCTTGGAGTTAGGAAGTGACTCTGAGATCCATCAGAACCTGAAACCTGAGATGGATTAGATGGTATGCATTGCAAGAGGACACCAACTGTCACTGAAGAAGGGGACATATAGACATCAGTGTATACTGTGTGTGTAGAGAAGCTGGGACTGACCCTCCTAAGTACTGCAGAAGGACATACAAGAATAATAAAGCAATATAAAACTGAGAATAGAAAGAAGAATGAGGGAATTTAAGGTAATATCCTATAAATATTTATGCAAAGGACACTACATGCCAGGAAGAACAGACGGGAGAGGAGTGACATGAGGAGTGACACTTTGGCACCCAAAGAGAATCCTGTAACCTTGCTAAACTCCTATCCACTGTGTGTGTGTGTGTGTGTGTGTGTGTGTGTGTGTGTGTATGT
>PVKN010032424.1:0-12262 GCA_004027915.1 Capromys pilorides
TGTAACTCAGTACACCTTATATACAAAAATATCAACCAACTTTAGAGTTTCACAATGTACAAAATATAAGCTAAATCTTTTTCTCAAGTATTTTCTCAGTAATAATTTGAAAAATTGATATGAAAAGCAATTCTGACATGGAAAGATGACATCAAAGTAACTATTTAAGATTATGGCTAGGAAAATAAGTGAAGTTTACTTTTATAAAAATAGAGGAGGAAATGCAAAAACTATCTTATTGTTGTATTGCATAGTTCTTATTTTTTATTACTAGGAGCATTTTCACCAAAGCATTGCTCTGTCCCTTCACAGTTACTAAGCAGAGATAAGCTGCTTGGAAGGCTTTGTTCTAGGTCAAGGCTTGTGGTTCCTTACTGATTGTTCTACAACATGCAGGAAATTGGAGAATATTGTGACAGAAAAACACATAAACTCTGAAGTTATTCTCCAAAATTTTTTCTGTAAAAATGCCACTTGTATCACCTCTGGGCAGGGACAAAACAGAAGGGAAAGCTTACACATATTACATGAGCCACCAGTAGAGTTTCTGTCATTCTGTCTCATGGGAACCAGACATAACTGAGTGCACTGTGCAAGAGACAGAAATAACTGCCTCATGAAAATTGAACTTATTAGGGCAAACATAGGATAGATCATCTTAAATCACATGGTATAGGTGTACATGATAGTACACAGTGATATTTGTTTCAAGAAAGGGTGTGAAAGTAGTGGCTTTTTCATCATTTACAATCAAAGAGAAGATCTATGTCTATAAAGAATTCAGAAACTGAGAAATTACAAAAATTAGAAGGTCAAAAACTGAATTAAGATACAAAATATTCAAAAGAACAGCTACTATTCACTATAGAAAGTTTTAGGTAAAGTTAAGTATAATATTGCCCAAAATTAATACCCAATGATAGTACCCTCATACTTAAAGATAAAAAAAAATCTAATAGCATCTGCTTGTTTTAAAATGCTAAATAGTTTTGAAAACAATAAATATTACTTAACAAATTGAAATAGCAATGCATTCGCTTTATAGAAAATGTGCACTATCAAAAAAGGAAGCATCTGTCTGTTGATTCGTAGGCAATATTTTCCCCTAAATGATGAGCTATTCTTTCTTTCTGCAGAATTTGTAATTTTAGAAAATTATTTATTTATCTATCTATATATCTATCTATCTATCTATCTATCTATCTATTTATCTATCTATCTATTTATTTGGTACAGGCTCTCCTTAAGCAGCTGAGCTCAGCCTCACCAGTGCTGGGATTAAAGGGGTGTACCACCACTCTCAGTACAGGAACCCGGTTCCTTGAGATATCTCCCCACTCAGTTGAATGTTTTCAATATATTTCAGTTGTCCTAGTTGGGCAGAAATGTACAATCCATGGTCCTCAGCTTCCTAGAAGTTGGGTTATAAGTGCCTCCCCCATGCCCAGTTGCTATCACTATGTTAAAGCACATTTATTTCACAGCCATCAAATGGATTTAGGAGTCCTGAGAAAGTTCTCTGTGAATAATTATTGACTGATGATGGATATCAAGGTTTTCCACATTGATACACCAGTTCATAGGAAAGTATTCACATAGTACTTTTTTTTTGGTGGGAGGAGTTGGCTCAGCCTACCCTGAGCGTGTGGCTGGCTCAGCTCATGGTGCTGGGGATGGAATCAAGGTCCCCTACGTCTGCCTAAGCTTGTCTAAGCAGGCACTTTAGATCACTGAGATATCTTGCCAGCAACTTCACATATTTCTTGTCTATTCCCTTAAGTTTAATTTGAGAGAAAAGCAAAAGGAATAAAGAAAAAGAAAACCTAGTACATTTTTTGACTCTGAAATAATTGTTTCCAGTTCCAAAAGACTATTTGACCTACATTTGTTTCTTAAAGCAAGACACTTATGAGGGAATTGTCCCAATACAAAGAATATATCTAAATATCTAAAGAAGAGATGGGTTGAAAAGCACAGTATTAGTCATTCTGACATGAGGGGAACTGATTGTGTTTTATAGCTGTTGCCATGTACACAGGTGGGGGAAGATTGTGTAGCCCTTTTTAAGTTTTTTAAATTTGGCATGTGGCACAATGTGGCCAGCGTTATTTCAAATGCATTTCAAGTTTGATATAATCAGCCAATAACTGTGAATAGAGTTATCTGTTAACAGCTCTTTCTTCCCAGTGATAAGCCAACAATAGAAAGATATGATAAGCTAGGCTCAGTGTTAGATTAACTTTGCTCATTGTTAACAGAGTTCCTCTATGCCAAGTCCCTCAGAGCCAAGTGCCAACACCTGATTAAAATCTGGAGCTTCTGTCACAGGCTGACTTTGCTGTTCTGTGTGCTGGGATAAAAAGATCCTGGAAAATGAGGGGAATAGATTAGCATCCAGAGGTCTGGTGTTCATTCCTGTGGATCTGATTGTAGCAGAGATTACTTGAGAATATGACAGAGAAAACACCAGTGGTGAAGAGGATTAGAAGCCTTAATACATCCAGACTACAGCCATGCTCACCTAAAGCACCTTCCCATATATATCTTATGCAATACCTTTATGAATCTTCTTCCTAGGGTCTGTTAGTTTTTAAAATCCTTTTTAGGGCACATTTTACCTTATTGAAGAAATAATAATGTTCCACTCCATGTTACTATTTTTCAAGCCCAGATAAATACATGTAAGCATTTTTTTATGGGGCAAGAGGAATATTTTGGATTTAGAAAATCCAATTGTAATTTAAAAACAAAATCTCAATATTTCATTAGTGAATAGATATAAACTAATGCACAAATGTCACCTACATCAGTCTCTGATTTGGTATGCAAATTTCTATTATCCAAACAAATAAAAACCCAAAGAACATGCACAGAAAAACAAGCATATTCACGGAGACAAATCATATTCACAGGGAGAAATCAAAAGCTCCAGTGGGCAATTTATTCCATATTAACAAAGCTCTGTTCACTAGAAAAATTCCATTTCTAAATTTTATTTGGATATAAAACTTCTTTTATATCAATGTAAAATGTATCTCTGTGACTTTTGCTGTGTGGTATTCATTCTGCCTTCCTATTAGAATTAAAAAAGAAGCTCATTTCTGCTCCATACTTTTGCAATTATTGGAAGAATGATCATATCTTTACTCTTCTAAGCAAAATAGAATTGCTTTAATTTTATACTTGATATATCATCTTGTAATGTTCATGGTAATCCAATATTTCTATATAATCCCATTCCATTTTAAAACATTGAGCCTATTCATATCTAATTATGCTACAGCAAGTGTGCTGTAGCTAGTGTACAATTTTCCAAATTCTAAATTCTGTATTACTTCCCCCTATCCATTCAAACAATAATTAGAAAGCATTAAAAACAGTTCTAAGCACCATAATCAAAAAGCACATGACATAATATCTGGTTCTAGTTCTCAGCTTTCTACTTTCCACCCCAGGCCTACTATCACTGTGAGATTCCTTCAGGGTCTATGGATTTATCCAACATCATATCCTAGTATTTCTCAAACTCTTGTCTACAAAAACCTTTACTAGAATCATCTTTTGAAGTGCAGAATATCTAGGACTATATCTCAGGTAAATTAATGAGGTCCAGAGGTCACACTTAGCCTTGTATTTGCTTACAAGTGTGTAAGTGCTCACTTTCTGTTATGAGGTTAATGAAGTTTCTCCAAAATGCTTATGTTGATGTATTCATTCCCAGTGCTCAGCACAGTGACGGCAGTTAGAAATAAGTCTTTGCCACCAAGACCCAAACCCAACATGATCGATAAACTCACAACAAGAGAAAATTAAGACACACAGAGAGACTTCGGGAACAAATGTACAGAGACAGATGTTCACGGGACAGTCAGCAAGATGATGGCTATCTACCAGCTAAGTGAGAGGCCTCTAGGTAACTAAATGAGTTTTGCTATGTTAGCTACCAAGTCTGTGGTATTTTTAGGTCCTTCCTAGCAAACTAAAATACTTCATTAAAATTTAGCTCTTATGGTTCATTCTATAACTATGACCCACATGGCCATAATCCTATCTATTCCTCTTCATAATAAAAATCCCGTTCACCCAGTTCTTCTTTACTAGGAGACTGGTAATATTGAATGTGGCTTAGCACAGAAGTTGTTATTGGTAAGTGAGGCACCCCATAATGGCAGGAGAAACACTGGCCACAATGAGGAAAGGTTCAGGCTAAGGACTGCAGTCATCCCTGACCTGAAAACCATGCCGCTATTGTGAGTCCACTGAGTAACTGAGATTTTGGCTTTGTGATAAAGTTAACACCAACAGATAGTCATGCTGTCTATGTAATTATTTTCTTGCATCATGATTATGTCATATAATTGAGGTCTGGTCAAAGCATATAGGTGGAAGTGAATATGAAATGTTGATGAGGATGGTGCCCATGAAATATCACCATAGTCTAGCATGAAAATATTGCCATAATTTCCTAAAGAATCATTCTGTATCTCCCTTCACATTTATGTAATCTTTTACAGGAGGAAGACAATGCACCCCAAACATTAAGCCCTAGATATTAATTAGTATATGTCTGTAAATCAGACCATTCCTCCTTGCAGTCAAGGAAAACAATTAATTCTGATGTAAAAGTCTTGGAAATTTTAAGTCTCTCTTTGCCATTGTAATATCCGATTGGCAGCTGGGAGGGTTGTTGTGCTCTAATATTCCACAGCATAATTTTTCTAATCCAATATTTTTCATCCTAATTTGAAGGGTCACAAAGAATTAATCATGAACCTCTCAATGTCTTTTGTAGAAAAAAATGAGCATCCAGCACATTTCTACATTCAGACCTGTGTAAATCTCATCAGCCATATTTTAGTAAATTAATGATGTATTCCTTCTGTCCAATCACATATGCATAAATTGATAATGCATACTGTTTTGATTTTATTTTTCTGATTAGAAGTTTAGGGTACGTGGCCTTCTGTCATCTCGTAACCAAAAATTCTGTTTGTTTCATTCAGAATCTTGGGAATATCCATAGAACACTTTCTTTTAAAGATGGAAACAGACAAATTTCAGTAATAAGTCAAGCTTTGGAGCGATGTCTCACATTTCAAATAACTAAATGTCCCAAAATTAACTAATAGAGAAGATCCCTCTATATTTATCACATCAGTCTCATCCAGTATGAGAGTTTTCCTTCATGAAATTAAAAAAAAATTACTAATTCCGTCTCATTAATTGTGTCACTGTATTGGCATAATATCAACAAAATTCTAGCTTCAAATGATGTTTTGTAGCAAAGCAAAATGGTGACTATTTCTACAAAGTTGGTCATGACAAAGGTTTGGAGTTTCTCTAAGAGAATGTGGTGACACAGTACTGCTTTCCTGACAACAAAGCCAAGTGGCAGAACTTTCTTTCTTAATAAATATAGCAAGAAGACTACACCAGATTGATTTATGCACAGTTGATGCTGAGCATTCCTTTATCACACTAAACAGTTTACTTTTGGAACAGAAGCCAAAATTGAAGTTAACCACCTGAATGGGTTGATAATATTCACTTCTCATTCTTCAAAACCTGTTTGTCCAACATAGAATAAGTACATGAGTAAATGAGCTTAGTGAAGTGTGATTAGAAATGCTATTATGCTAATAAAGAGAGGTAATAGAAAATGATAGTTTTCATTTTTTTCTTTTTTTTTTTTTTCTTTTCTTTTCTTTTTTTTTAGTTTGCTTCTTCTGTAATAATAACCCCTTTGCACTGATCTGGGAGCTAATTCATTGTATATATTTGTCTTTTCATCTTTTTTTAAGATAGTATTTGAGCTTTCGAACTATAAATTTGGGAACTACTGGTATAATCAGTGTTTGTGACATTCGATCTACCAGTCCCTATGAATAAAAGTCCTAAAACAGAAGTTATTTTATTATGTCTCGTTGGTGAACTACAGTGGCATTTTCTACTCATGATGATTTGTGGCATCTGAGCTCTGTACCCAGTAAATCCCTGGAATTCTAAGTTATAAAGAAACAATTTCTCAGGCCTTTCCAGGAAGCCTGGAGGATGCTGAGGTTGTATTTGTAAAATGCTTTGATTTCTTTTTCTACAGATTATGTCAATAGGGCATTCTTCACATTTGTGGAATCTTTGAACTGGTTCCAACATGAAAATGGAATGAAGGTGAATGACAGTACAACCTTACTGAATTTGATTTCATTTCTTTTTCACTTAAACAGATAAGTAAATTTTTAGTCCATGCTTTTTAGCTTCTCCTAGCATATTTGTGACGGTATGTGTGTATTTGTCCCACCCAAATTCTCATGCAGCCATTGAGGTGCAGTTCTACAGCTTGTGATTTAATTCATGATCCAAGGCTGGGATTATGAATGTAAGTACTACTGGGATTATGGGTGTGAGTGCTACACCCAGCCTGGGCAATAGCCTGTATGCAACTTAAGGGAGACAGATTTCCTCTCTGTTGCCATGGTAGCTGCTACCCAATTTTGCTCTCTGCTCTCTTTATCTCCATGATTCGTTGCTCTCTGCCATGTGCCTCTCTGCCTTGTAGCCAGCTGAGTATGGACTGAAATCTCTAATAACTGTGAGCTAAGAAAACTTTCCTTCCTTAATTTAGGGTGTCAGGTATTCCAGCAATGAGAGAAGAGTAATTAGACAATATTTTAAAAGTTCTTTATTTCTTCAGCATGAAGTATAAAATTTGTTTCATTTTAATGTATATATTTTTCAGGTGAAATTATGAAACTTTTCATATAATTATTTCAATATACAACAAAAATCAACCAATTAAACTAATTTTATCTTTTTATTTTTATTATTTTTTTTAATTTTATGTATTTGGTACAGTGTCTCATTACACAGCTCAGACTTATAGTGACTCTCCTGTCTCAGCCTCCCCAGTGCTAGCATTACAGGTGTTACCATCATAGGTATCCCAGTCTTGGTGGCCCACTTGATGAGCTTGGGCCGGGGCTGGCACATCATGTGGTACTGGGGATCAAACCTGTGTACTCGGTTATCTCCATGGCCAATTTTATCTTATTTGTATGTCTGAACATTTATAGGTAGATAAGTAAATACATTCGTTGAAAGAAATAGAAACAAGCTAAGTCTTATGGTGTATACTTAAACAAAGAAATAGTTCGAGAGCAAGGCATCACTCTATACCAAGCATGTTTTCCAATGGCGCACCTTACCCCATGTAGCTAGAGTAAAAGAAATAACATACAGAAACAGCCTGATTGATTGCATTTGGAATTTACTTTATATGGTCAGGATTTGGGATTTTTGACCTCTATTTAGCTAGAAGTTCAACTGCTATGACTGAGGTGGTTTCTGTATTTTATAGTGGTCTCATGATGAATCAGGAAATAATGTCTGTAAGTCAGTTATTCATCACAGTGAGAGTGTTAATCAGGTTTTTGTTACTCTGACTAATACCTGAAAAAAGCCAGTTGAGGGGGCAGAGGCTTAGTTTCAGAGATTTTAGCCCACGGTGATCCAGCCACATTGCTTTACGGGAATGGAAAACCTGGAGACAAAGGGGCCAAGGACACAATACAGTCTCCCAAATTTCTACCCTGAAGATCTAGTCCCTCCAATTAGGCCCTAGTACTGCTCCTCTTATCTCCTATTACTGCTATCAAATTCTGGTTTCATCAATGGATTAGTCCAATAGTGAGGATATCATCTAGTCACTTTCCCAAAGCTTCTCCTCAGGACACATGAGTATTATGGGGGACAGTTTAGATCTCATCTATCACAATTTCAAAATAATCACTCGGAAAACATTAGATAACATTAGTACATTGCTATATTAAGGGCAATGAGGCTTCAGGGCATAGCTCTCTGGAGAACAGAGTCTGCTACATAAGTCATATAAATGTATATTTTCTTTTTAAATTAAATCATTACACATTACAGTTGTATTTCAGTCAGCAAGACATAAATAACTTTCATATTCTTCGTGAAATGCATTATTAATTTTTCAAAACATGGTGATGACTATCAATATCTTTAGTCACATTCTATTTTGAAATATTGGCAAGTAGGCCTTATTTGCTTGATATATGTTCTTAGAAATATAGTTTATAGATGTTTTTATCTCTCATACTATAGGAAATATACCAGTTCATATTTCATTTTATCTTCTGCCTTTATATTCAATACTAGCAGTTTTATAGATGAGTAGTGAAATAAAATCAAATATAGGTTCATAATACTCTCTTCTATGAAGCTTTTCTCTAAAATTTTTTTCTTTCTGTATTTAGGGCAGGTCTATAGGGTCTACAGGGTCTCACTATGTGGATTGCATTCCTAGTGATCTGCCTGTGTTCAACTTCTCAAAAGCTGGGATTACAGGCTCGTGCCACAATGCCCAGTCTCAATCTCCTGCTCAGTGCAACCTGTGGGGGCAGAGCTGGCACAGCACGCTGGGAATTGACCTCCTGGCACTGTGCTCTGCCTAAGCAGTCACTTTGGTTTGCTAAGCTGTCAGGAGGGCTCTTCTTTTAAAAATTTCTATGAGCGTACAAAGATATTTTCACATACTTAAACTTCTAGATGTTTATGTTTCCATGGAAAGAGAATGTTTCTGCTACTGACAATGGATTTTACTCAGAACTTCTGAGACTTACTCAACCTTAGACATCTCTAAATTGTGAGGGCAAGAGATGTGAGAGATGTGAAGAAAGAAGCCGGCTAGGAAAGATTGTCTCATAGCATTCTCTGTTCTTCTAAATCAATAGCCTTAGATGACAGTTTGTAACCTTTTTCGTTTCCCTAAATCAAAAACAAATTTTCAAACTTTTTTTAAAAAAATTAAGTGCAGCATCACTGGAAGAATCAAGTTCTTGGCTGGCCAGAAAGCTCAGGGGACTAAAGCTCTTATTTCAGCAGAGATCAGAGACCAGAGTTCAATCACTGTCATACTATGCTGGCCCTGCCCCTGGGACATGCGGTGACCAGGACTGGGCATGATGGCACTTGTCTGTAATCCCAGTTCTTGGGAGGTTGAAAACAGGAGGATCACTATGAGTACAATCTGCGTAGTGAGACCCCATAGATCCTGCAGTAAATACATTAAAAAAAGAATCAAGTTCTTTTGTAAATAGGGATTCCTGATTGATACTTTATAACAAAAAATTTATATACTCTCTCCAAAGATCTGTGAATATCTAAGCAGTTCTTTTCAGTTCCCGTGTTTTATTTATTTATTTATTTATTTATTTATTTATTTATTTATTTATTTATTTTTAGTGAAACCAGGGATCAAACTCAGACCTTGCACTTGCCAGGCAGGCATTTGTGCCTCTGGGACTCACTTTTTGTAGCCCAGGCTGGTCTTGAACTTGCACCAATCCTCCTGCCTCAGCCTAAGCAGTTCCTTTGTTCTTTTTTCTTTCATTGTTTACCTTTGGTTTATTTATTTATTTTGCAGCAATTTGATTATTTTATTTTATTCTCCATAAGGATGCATTAAATAGCAACACAGGCTGATTCCAGAGACATGTGCCACACAGTGGGGCATCCCTCATTATGCTCTATGTTGGTACAATTGTAGGGCTGCTTCACTTTATTGCCCAGATAAATGCCCTGCTAATAAACTAGTCTTAGCAAGAAGTTCACAATTATGCTTTTTCAAAAATAGAAAGGGTATTTTGTTTTGCATTCATTATGAATTTTATGCATATGAAAATAGCTGAAAAAATAAAACCCACTTTTGCTGAACTTTTCGTAGAATAGGTTAAGTAATATAGATTATGCAGCAAACATGATGGTGGCTTTGTCATTTTCTTTTAATCATTTCAAAAACCTCTTTAGTTTAAATACATTCGTAAATAAACACCACGTATTTCCTTCCTCCCGATGGAAAAAAATAGATTTTTTTCTTTGATAATCATACTTAACATGTATGTGTATTAAATTTAGAACATAGGTATGATGAAAACTCATTAACTTAGTAACGTTCAGAAAAATGTGGCTGAATATTTTAAGTATGTTGTGGAATACATTTAAAATAACATATATTGTTTCCTTACTAATTCAGAAATAATAAGCCCATTTACTGAGCTCATACAAATAAGTGGTACCTATAACAAATTATAGCTAGCTCAACCTCCTCATGGTTGAGAGACTTAAAAGACAATAACAGTAAGAAAACAATGACTTCAAAGAGTTATAGGTATAAGGCTGAGAGTCGAAAAATGTACTGTATAATGATGGGTCTAGAATGGTCTTGTTTTCTTACATAATAGCATGTTTGTTTTATTTAAAGCTTTGTACAGGAAATTGGACACATATTCATATTTCAGATAGCTAGACAAGGAGATCTCCATAGCTAGAGTAGGCAGTAAACACAGATAAAAGAAATACTTGAAATAGATGGGAAAAAACAACACTTTGCCAGCGACTGAATCTGCACAGCATCACTGAAATGTAAAATCTTCAAAGTTTGGACAGGAAGAAGCTTAGAGATTTGTGTGGAAGATCTTGAATGAGCCACCAAACATGCTCAGGTAAACGAATTTAAAAGTATAATGGATAAACATGTCTTCATTTGAAAGAGATCCATGTAGGGCTGGCGGTATAGCTCAGGGGACTAAGCATTTGCTTAGGTAAGTGCAAGAGCAGGTTTGATTCCTGGCACTAAATGCCGCCCTGGCCCCGCCCCCAGGCACACTGAGCCAGTGATGGAGTCCCAGAGTGGTGGTGCACACCTGTAATCCCAGCACTAGGGAGGCAGAAGTCAGGAGGATTACTGTGAGTCTGAGCTGTGTAGTGAGACCCTGCACACGCACATACACACACACACACACACACACACACACACACACACACAAAATAAAAATAAAAATAAAAAAAATGGAAAAGATCCATGTTAAAGAATTTTGGAAGGGTGATTTCAGAGAAGCCATCCTGGAGGCCATGAGGCCAGTGACAAGGCTCTGTAAAACAGAAAAAGATACAATGGGGCAACAATGAAAGAAAGAATGCATGCTGAGCATAGAGAGATGTTTCTAGAGGTGTCTGATGTTTTAATTTTTTTTTAAACAGAAGTTTTAGTTTCAGCTCTGATGTGGAAAAGCTTGCTGGTCATCATCCCCATCCAGGACCAGGAAGATAGTCACAGTGAAGAAGCAGCATCTTTTCTTGAACTAAACAGAGAACACAGAATACACCACAAATGCTGTCTTGAAAGCTGAGGAAACAGGCACATATAGGAAGATCCAGTTCTGAGATTTTCTTACCCAAATGTAGCACCATTTAATGGAGTCCATTTGAGCACATGCTGCAGGGTTAGAGAACACTATCATTGTGGTGAGAAATTCTGTAACAGCACAGTAAATCCCTCTCCAGCAGTGGGATTTTAGCTTAAGAATTCCATTGTAAGAAACAAAATAGATATATGCTTGGCAAATGCGAAGGACATCCAGAGAAGGAGGGATGGTGTAAGACACTCAAGATGTGTCATGCACATGTTCCAATTGCCACCATGAATATACTCATTATGTGCTGCAAACGTGTGCTAATTAGAAAAGGTCAATATATTTGTGGATAAATTTACTTTTATTCAATGCACTTACAAAGAAACAGAATAAATTGAATAAGTAACATCTTTTTATCATCCAACATTTCCATCAGATGCTCAAGGGGTGGACTCAGTCCAGACAAGGGAAAGACCATCTTAAACTGCACTCACACATCTCTGCCACAAGAAGTTCTACTTTACAGAAGGAAAAAGTTAAGCAGGAAAGACTTCAGAAAGTTTTTTAAGCCAGGCCAACTTCATTGTGCTCCAGATCCAAACTTACTCCCCCACACACACAAGGGAAAAAAAAATGAACAAATTTGCAAGTAAGTGAAAGAGATTAGCACATGGGTACATTTCCAGGACATAGGTTAGAAGTATTTCAGACAGAGATAGGAGCAGAGATAGGAGGAAAAACTTCCTGGATTAGGAGACAAACATAAAGGCTGCTTGTGAAAGACATAGTGTCACCAAAGATTGACTTAATCAGAAAATTAAGTGATGCTGCTGCTCTCCTACATGCTACAAACACACAAATAAATCTCCAGGTTGATGGTACTGAGTTAAAAGTAAAAATAAAAAAATCTTCAAGACAAAACCTGTAAAATTCTTTGTAAAATATGTAAGCCCAAGAGAAGACAAAAAAAAAAAAAAAAAAAAAAAAAAAAAAAAAAAAAAAAAAAAAAAAAAAAAAAAAAAAAAAAAAAAAAAAAAAAAAAAAAAAAA
>PVKN010032425.1:0-12266 GCA_004027915.1 Capromys pilorides
TTTTTTTTTTTTTTGTATTTTTTAGGGTAGGGTCTACAGGGTATTCAGGGCCTCACTACGAGATTAGACTCATAGACCTGTTTTACAGCCTCCCAAGATCTGAGAATACAGGCATGTGCCACTACACCCACTCTCAATTTCCAGGTCAGTGCACCCTGGGGGCAAGACCAGCATGGCAGGCTGGGGGACTGAACCTGTGGCCCCTGCGCCTGCTTGCAGGCACTTTAATTGGCTGAGCTATTGGCCAGCCCTTGAATCTGTTTTCTAAAGCTGTATTTCTTCCTACTATTCCCCTATTTCTTCTAGCATGTCTGGTTCATCATGCAGCTCACCTTCCAGTCTCCTGCCTGTGTTCTATCTCAGCTCCAGGGAATGTTAGCTAAGGTGGCTCTCCTGGGCCACACTCCACCGGTGTCTCCTCTGAACCCCACTGTACCCCTAATTTCAGGATCACTCAGTGCTGGAGCACCTCTCGGATGCGGCTAGAGTACGTACGGCTGTACTCCTTTTTCCACCCTTAGGAGGGATGCGCAGGAGGCCCATTCTGCTCACCAAAAGGATCCATCCCCAGTGTCCTCAGTGGAGGCCCTGTTTTCCCCTTTCCTCTTACTGCCACTCACTCCTGTTCACTGAGAGCTCATCCCCAAATTCTTCTGTAACAGCAAGAGAATTAGGCTTTGATCTCTGGAAATGGCCACACCGAAATACCAATAATATTTTGTGACCTGGAGATTGATTCATGAATCAGTTAGTTGTCAAAAGAGTAGCAATGGACACCAAGGTGTCCAGAGAGAAATGCTGAGTGCCTCCCCTGGAGTGCAGAAAAGGCGAGCAGCTCAAAAATCAGACCGCGGTTGTAGTGCGCCGGTGCAGAGGCGCATGACTATAGTTCCAGCGTGTGAAAGGCCGAGGCTGGAGAATTCTTGTAAGTTTGAGGCCAGCCCAGGTTATACAGTGAATTCAAGGCCATCTTGAGCTACATAGTGAGACCTTATCTCAAAAACACAAAACAGAACCAGTGACTTGGAAACTATATCCAATCTGAGTGGATTATATTTTGTTTGCATGCTTTTCTGTTTACTCTTAACATACTCTGCCTGCTGTCTCACAGGTCCTTCTCTTTTTCTCCCTAATATGTTAGGCTAGCACTGTATTATTAGAGTTAAAAAGTACTTACTCTAAGTCCTTGATTTAGGAATATTCAAGTTGTGGAACAAATCGCAGAAGAGGCTCCCAGGTCTGCTGGCCAGTCACAGTTGTGCTGCCGCGTGCTTATTGCAGCCTGTGATGGTGTACGTATACAGGGCTCTATCAGAGCCCAGGATGTCCGGAAGCAACCGGAAAGGCTTCTTTCTTGTTTTTCTTCAGTACTGGGGATTGGACCCAGGGCCCCGGTTTGCACTGCAATACACCTGCTTTCTTTATATTTTGATTTTGGGATAAGGTCATGCTAAGCTGCCAAATTGCCCATGCTGGGCTCCAACTTGCTGTCCCTCCTGCTCTATCTTCCCAGGGTATTGGGTTAGGCACACATCACCATACCTGATTTTTTCCAGTCTTCCTTTCCTTTCTTTTCCTCCCCTCTTTCTTCCTTTCTTCTTTCCTTTCTTTCTGTCTTTAGTTCCGTCCTTTCTTTCTTCCTTCCTTTTTCTTTCTTTCCTTTTCTTTTTTCATCAGTTCTAAAATAGAACCTAGAATCTCACGAACGCTAAGTGCTCTACCACAAAGTTATATACCCCCAGCCCAGAAAACTATTTAATTTCATAAAATGGTGTGCTAAAGCTGGGTGTGGTGGGGCGCACCTGTACTGTCGGCACTGGGGAGTCTGGGCCAGGAGAATCGCGGCCAGTTTGAGATCAGCCTGGGGTACAGAGTGAGCTTAAGGCCAGCCTGAGATGCATAATGGGACCCTATCTCAAAAAGGCAATGAATAAATAAACAAATGCTAAGAAAATCAGGATCCAAATCTAGAAGAGATTGACATAAGCTGTGTGACTATTTTAGAAATTCTTTCTAAGACAGAGTTAGGAATTTTTTTCAACCAAAACAACAAATGGGAAAATGTTAAAGCGTACAAGGCAATAGAGGAAATTTAATTTGAAGGGTTAGGTTTTTACAAAGAAACCAATAGAAAAATGTTAGGGACTCTGCCATCTCTATAAAACAAAATGATTTTTTATAATAAATTAACACTTATTCACTTAACAATTTATCAAGTTTATTGTCTTTGAGGACATTGCTACTAAACATGTTGAGCTGAGTTCATGTTCACAGCCCTACAAAGGCTCACAACGCATGGCACGTAGCCCTACGCAAGGCCAGGGCACGCACAGAGCTGAGCTGTGTCATAGGCCTCTGCCCATGCTTACAGACTAAGCATGTCAGTCTTAGACTCACTTAGGCAAATGAATGCTCTGGTTTGCCATTCACTGAATGAATGCACACAATTAAACGAGGCCCATGAAGAAATTGCTTTATGGAGTGTGGTGCTTGCTGGGATAGAGTGCTGTGCAGACCCAGGCGCTGCCTCGCAGAGCTGTATAAAAGAAGATTAGGGTTGGAGATTATAAGGCTGGTCAGATAGTTTAGTGGACTAAAGTGCCTGCTTAGGCAGGCACAGGGACCAAGGTTCGATCCCCTACTTGCTGTGCTGGCCCTGCCCCTGGCACACGCTGAGACCATGATTGAGACTGGGCGTGGTGGTGCATGCCTATAATCTCAGCACTTGGGAGGCTGAAAACAGGAGGATCATTATGAGTCCAATGTGTGTAATACGATAATAAGACCCTGTAGACCCTGTACTAAAATGCAAAAAAAAGAAAGAAAGAAAGAAAGAACAAGAAAAAGGATTGAAGATTATGTACTATTTCTCTCCCTTTTCATAATTGCATTTTCTCACCATCCTCCTCTCAACATGAAGATGCTTTTTTTAAAAAATAGAGAAGTATGATGGCTTCATGTATTAAAAGATTTAAGTAAATCAGAAAATAGCATGGCCCCAGAAAAGCCAGAAAGTTGACATGTGGAGAAAACATTCTGGAGTGGAGGATATCCCTGAGGAATACAGTGGAAAACTAAGATTTTGGTTCAGTTCTCAAAGCACATGCTAAGCCGTTAGCAATAAAATTTTAGTCACTGAGCATTAAGACTGGGTCAGAGTTTCTTTGTGCATGAAGGTAGACTAGGGTCAACACAGCACACATTTGCAAAAGTCAATTTCAGGGATCAGGAAGTATGTAGTACGGTGAGAGCCCAGCGTGTGGTACCCAGCTTGTCTTGAGAGCGAGCCAATGGGCACAGCCAAAAGAGGAAGGCAGGCTGAGCTCGAGTGCTTAAGATGAGAAGTGCAGGAGTTTTGGAGGAAGAGGCAAAGCTAATTCATATTTTGTGGGTGGAACTGAAAGGGAAGAAATAGCAGGGCCTCCTCTTCTTCCTTTTTTTCTTTTATAGTTCCTGTTTATGACCCCACCCCTGCCTCAGCTCTTTGTGCCTTCTTTTTAGTTATCAGTAAGGCTTCCTGGTCTCCCAACACAGCTCTGTGCAGATGAAGGTGGAAGGGAGGGGGTGGGGAAAGCTGGGAAGGGCCCAGGCTATGGCAACAGGGAATAGAAATTACCGGGGAGGGGGGAGGATCTTTACTGTATTTGGACAAAGGAGGGAAGTTTTCATGGACTCTGCCCATAACTGCCAAGAATGATGGGTGCTTGCCTTCATTAGCAATGAGTCAATTTTTGTTAAAGGAGTTTATAGACTGAGTTTCACTTCTTCCACTTAACCTTTCTTAAGAAGGTCTTTCAGTCTGATTAGAATTTCCCTAAGGAAATTATCTTAGTCCTACCAACATTCTTCTTGAAGAGTCAGTCAGGATTAGCTTTGGGGCTTGACCAAGTCTCAGCCTGGGCCACATACGTGACCTGTTATGAAGGTTGGCCTTTTAGTGCTTACATGATAATCTTTGCATTAAATAAATAAAATGTTGACTCAATATTGAATGTTGCCAACAGATACCCTATGTAAATATTTAATTGAGCCTACCAGCCTTTGGGCCACTAAACGCTATGTATAAAACTCAGCTTGGATTCCACCCTAGGTTTATTTTCCATCTGCCTCCTTTCTTGGGGAATAGTACAATGTTCCTCCACTGAGTCTTAGCCTAGAACCTGGGAATCACTCTAGCCTCCTCCTCAAAAAAAAATGCCATTGCCCCACTGCCACCTCCTGTCTGTGTCTGTGGGTTCTATGCCTGAAGATTAAAACAATTATGAATCAAAAATATTCAAATCAAGTAACTGCATCTATTCCAAACATAAGATTTTTATCTTGTTCTATTCCCTAAAAATATATATGACCACTGTGGCACTTGCCTTGCATTAGGGTAGTGTATGCAATCTAGCGACGATTCAAAGCTGTGATCTCCCTGGGAACTGGTTCCATGGTAGACATTTCTTTCCACAGACAGGAGATGGGGCAGGGAGGGGAAGTAGCCATGAGGTAATTCAAATGCACTGTATTCAGGATGCATTTTATGTCTATCATTATTATGGATAGTGAAATAGTTCTGTAACTCACCTTATGAAGTCTTATTGAATACCATAGTCCCTTACTCTTTCATGGCTCTACTTTTGTGGACACACTATTTCATGGGTTTTCAAAAACTATGAATCTAAATTAATTATCACAGATTTTTTTGTAATATCATGGGATTTTTGCAGTACTGTATAGTATACATACACTGTTAAAGTTATGTAGGTTTACGAGTTTAGAAAATGATTGTGAACATTAGAAGAGTTTTTAAAAGTGTGGGAAAGGTTTACAAGTATGGGAAGGGTTTATAAAGTCTTAAAATATACATAAATATTAAAATAAATATAATGTTGTAGACTTTGCTGATTTTCACTTATTGTGGGGGTGTCTAGAATGTAACCTCCACAATAAGTGCAGGACCACTGTACTTCTGTAGCTGTGTGTTGCTTAGCAACGTAAGTATGCATAGCATATTCCCATACACTTCCTCCTGGAAAATATATTGCACAACAGAGATCACTGTTGGACTTCTGGGAAGATGGCAGAGCTGTGCGCAGCAGGGAAATAACTTGTTTGAGACTTGGTGTCCAGACACCGGGATATAGCAACGTGAGGAAGGTCCCACTCCCTGGGACTCAGCAAGGATGTGAAACAGCAATTGAAACCCACAGGGAAAGCAAAGAGAGAGAGTGCAATGGAGAAGGAAGTGCCAGTCAGTGCTTTCTCCCCGAGCTTTGACTCACTGTGTGCGAGGGGTGGCTCAAACCTGCAGATGCACTGTGACTACTGGCGACCCCAGAGACCCCCACAGAGAAATTCACCAGGAGACTAGAGCACCAGACACAGGTCATAAAAGATACCTTAGGCCAGTGCCAAAGAATAATCTTCTATGGTGGCTGGTGAGTTACTCAGTTCAGATGGCCCCTAGGAGAGGGTGATAGGCCAGTATTCATCTTGAAGAGCCACCAACTGAGCTTGGAACTCAGAGAAGCTGTGGGCTCATCTAGCAGCGCACAGTGTCAGGGTAAGGTGGGGCTGGGCTCAGGAAGGCAGGAAGGGGCTGGGGAGATAGCGTGTATGCAGTGCTAGCCCCTGAAACCAGGCATGGTGGCACACGTCCATATCCCAGTGCTGGGGAGGTTGAGACAGGAAGATCACTAAGAGTCTGAGTTGTGTAGCGAGACCCTTTACCAAATGAGTGAATGAATGAGTGAATGAATGGAAAAGAAGGCAGGACAAGAAGCTAGATTCAATTCAGCAAGGAGCTAAGTTCAAGCTGGCAGAAGTGTTGTGCGCTGGACAACTCAGTTTCCAGCCTCCCAGTCAGAAGCCTCACTGAACCCTGAACTTCAGTGGGAGTAAAAGTGCAGGCTTGCAGGGATTAGCCACCGTCCCGCCGTGAATCTACCACTGGCCTGCTGGGATTCGTCATTCAGGCAGGTCTGGACTCTGCCTGCTGCTGTGTCTCTCCTTTGTGACAGGAGAGACACACCTTCAACTGGGTAAATTTTTTCTTATTTTTCTCTTGTTTCTGTTCTGTTTTTTTTTCCCCTAATTATTTGTTCTTGCTTTTATCTAAGTATAAACACTGTTTCTAGTTTTTTGTTGTTCTGCTCTTGTTTTTCTTTCTTCTTTCTCTCTTTTTCTCCTATTTTCTTCACTTGTTACTCCAGGTTTGCATGATCTTCCTTCCTCTTCCAGCCTTGTTTCTAGCTCCTAATATTCTTCTATTTCTTTACATTTTCCCTAATCTGTTTTGAATTTTCTCCCCGAAAGTAAAACTGATATACTGAGGGAATTTGCTATATGCAATTTTTTAGTTTAGTTTAGATTTTGTTTTATACCCATGAATCTATTTCATATGGTTAAAAGTGGGATATTAATAGTTACCACAGGGCTGGGAAGATAGCTCTATGGCCTAAGTGCCTGCCTGGCAAGTGCAAGGACCTGGGTTCTATCCCCAGCACCACATGCCAGGCTTGCCCAGCACTGAGCTAGTCACCAAAATCGGGCATGATAGTTCATGCCTATAATTCCAGCTCTAGAGCGGCTGAGACTGGAGGATCACTATGAGTCTGAGTTGCATAGTGGGACCCTGTACCAAACAAAAAATTTTTTTTTAAAAAAAAAGTTAATAGTTACCACAGTTGGTCATTTTCTAGGCCATATGGTGTTATTATTGCTGATTGTATTGCTTTAGTCAAGTTGACATGATGGTTCTAATCAGTTGCTTTTCTTGGTGCACCAATACTAAGACTGACTAAAGGTCATAAAAGATACCATAGGCCAATGCCATAAAGTAAGAAAGCAAGCCAATAGCAGCAACTGAAAGCTTGTCATATCCCCCGATAAAGTGAAGAGGTAGGATCTTACAACAGACTCAAAACCCAAAAGCCAACTATACCTGGAAGACCTCTCAGAACTGGTCCTTTTCCAAGGGTTCTAAATACTAGCAATAAAGCTACTTCATATAAATATTTTATAAGCATTAACTCAGCAATTAAACTTAAAAATAAAACAAGAAGACACTTAATAGGGTGCAACCCCAGATTTCCAGATCACCAAAGGCAGACCAGAGAAGGACCCAAACACAAAAGAGAAGTACAGGCCAATCTCCCTAATGAACACAGATGTAAAAAGTCATCAGTGAGGTACAAGCAAACAGAATGCATCAAATTATCAATAAGATTATACATTATGATCTAGTAAGATTCATTCCAGGAATGCAGGCATGGTTGAACATACATAAATCAATAAATATAATACACCATATTAACAGAGCCAAAGACAAAAACCCCATGATTATCTCAAAAACGAGCATTTGATAAAGTCCAACACACCCATTCATGATAGAAACATCACAGAAAACTGAAATAGATTGTCTTTGTTACAATCTGATAAAAAGCCACCTATGACAAAGTAAGAGCCAGCATCATGCTAAACGGATAAAAACTGGAAGCTTTCCCTCTGAAATCAGGAAAAAAACAAGAATGTCCATTGTTACCACTCATATATTCAATATATTTCTGGAAACATTAGCCAGAACAATTAGACAAATGGAAGAAATAAAAGGAATAAAGATAGGAACAGGAAAAGTCAAATTACCATCGATTCTGGGTGGCATGATTCTTTACATAGAAGAACCCCAAATTTAAAGACCCATTCCATACATGAGCATCTGAACTGAGCAGAAATTCTCAGATGAAGTAGAAATGGTGGGTAAATATTTGAAAAATGTTCAATATCCCTGGTCAGTCAAGAGATGCAAATTAAAACAATGCTGAGATTCCATTCTTTCTCACTCCAGAAAGAATGGCTATTATCAAGAAATCAACCAACAACAAGTACTTACTCACAGGGCTACGGGAACAAGGAACACTTCTGCACTGTTGTGGAAGGGAGAGCAGAGTGGTGCAACACTAGTGTCACAAAACTTAGAACTGGAGGTTCTATGTGTCGCAGAACCTCTTCATCTTCCTGGAAGAATCAAAAGTATCATACGACGGTGATATATGCATACCCATGTTTATAGATGCACAGTTTATAATGGTCAAATCTTGGAAACAGCCCAAATGTCCACCAACTGATGAACAAGTATACAAGATGTGAATTTTGTAGACAGTGTAGTACTACTCTGCCATAAAGAATGATAAGTTTGAGATGTTGCTAGGTAAATGGATTCACATTGAGACCATACTCCTAAGTGAAATAATTTGGACACACATATTTGCCAACCATATTGTTTCTCTGTTGTGGGAAACCAAAAATGTCAATAAGGACCAAAATATATAGCACATATTGTGAAATGGAAAAAAGAAATTGTTCAAATGAGAAGGGGAACAAGGGGAGAGAACAAAAGGACAGAAATGATAAGAATAATAAAAAGAATAAAAGGGAAAATGGAACCAAACTTATTGTAAATAAGTGGGAAAGAAAGGTTGAAGAGGGGAGGAGAATGGCAAAAAAAAAAAAAAAAAAAAAAGATGAAGGAAGATATATCATGTACAGGTACAAATTCCCTATGATGTATGTTGTCATTGTGTATACCCATTTTGTTGGTCTTTTTTTTTGTTATGGCCGGCTCAGCCTGCCCTGGGGGTGGGACTGGCACAGTATGTGGTACCAGGGATCCATGCGGTTGCCTAAGCTTGCCTAAGCAGGTGCTTTAGATTCCTGAGCCATCTCGATGGCCCCTCATTGTATTTATCTAAAATGTACTAAAAAAGTAAAAACATGAAGATTTCTAAATAAATTACATGCCTAAAAGGAGCACTGTTGCCTTGTTGCCAACATTGCTAGGCCCTTTAACCTGGATTGTACAGCAGTGGAGTCCTTGAGCTTGTTTCCTTCAACTAAACAGTGCCCTATGGGGGTGACAAGAGACAGTAACACGCAAAATGTGCTGCTGGTGTCCCATGTGCTCCATAATCTTGTTTCCTTTGCTCTCCTTCCAGAATATGCGCTTAACAAAGATGAGATGTTGGAAATGCAAGCAGGCTTCTCAGTGCTTTGGTAGCAGTCTCAGGATAGCCCAGCTTGACTTGATCCAGAATATGTGGGGACTTGAAGTTGTCTCCAACATACTTTTAAGGCCATTATCATTGGTGAATCAAACAGTTGAGCTAGCATGATTGAGTCTGTTCACCTAGTTCATTCAGAAAAGAGTCATGGATCCATTCCTCCCCTGTTTGGGGGGCTTTTGTGGTTCAGAAGTAGTGCTCAAACTCTGTTGGAAGCTTAGGTGATCATACATGAGCTATGTAAAATAAATAAATAAATAAATAAATAAACCAACCAACCAACCTCTGGATCAGTCTCTTTCAAAATCTCTGCTGATGTCTGAAACATGTGGAAAATGTCAGCATTCACTCATTGCCCCCCCCCCCCTAATTCCAATTTGGCTTGGAACGCATCCACTTTATGTGATGATTTGAATATAATTGTCATTCTCCTCTGAAGGGACAGGTTGAGTTTGTTGAACAGGTTGGATATGTCACATGAATAAGCAAGTTTTGTGACCAGGTCTGTGTCCCTGATATATGCTGACAGTGGTAACTGTTTTCTAAAAGAAATTCCTGTTGTGTCTCTCAGAACACAGAAGCTCTGGCCAGTGGTCTACCTTTAGAAAGCCGGCTCACCGCTGTGTAGAAGCTGACTCACTGCTCTGCATGCACCTGTAGAAAGAGCGTGTGGACATTTGTGAGCCAAGGGTGTGTTCTTTAACACAGTTGATCATTTTTAATCGCATTCTGCAAGATGTTGTTAAATGTAGGTGATATTTTTCAGCTACTCAGCCTTCCTTTATGGATGACACAGTGCACAAATTCCCAATCAGAAGAGACTTCTTCGATCTGGCTAGTGGAGCCAGAAAATGACCCATTCATGGCAACTGCTCTGGCCTTGTCTGCACTGACCCAAAATGACCGATTCAGTTTTCATATGGAAGCATTTGAAGACTGGATCAGGCCTGCAGCAGTGTGTGGGCTGGTAACAAAAGCGCACATACCACATCCTCACGTGCAGCCTTCTGGAAAACATAATGCACAAAAACAGACATTGTTGCCTTGCTGTGAGCATTGGACTCTGGTCAACCTGGATTTTATGCCATGGTGACTTATTAAATCCCCTGCAGTAGCTGTACCTCAGTATCGTCTGCTCTTTCACTCATTCATCTGGTTATAGTGCTGCCTGAAGGCAGAACATGTGCTGCATTTTGAATGCAGCTCCTCCTAAACATTCACAAATATCCTTAGTGCTGGCAAGATAAACTCTTCATCAATAGTAAAAGGCTTCTTAACGTTAGTATCGCGGTTGGTGACTAAGATTCAAGCTCTCAGAGCAGACACTTGTTGGAGCAGTGACCTTCAATAATTGTTCTGTTCTTCGTGTTCACTTGATTTTCTTTGGAAGAATTCTAAACATTTGTCTTTTAATGCATGCTACTGGAATGGCATGTGGCAGAGCAGTTTTGAAGGGCTCTTGGCCTCGATGGATGGCCAGTTACAGCGCAGTAGTCACAGTGGTGTGGAGCATCGGAATCATCTGCTGCAATGAACCTGTTTGTAAAGTAGGACTCTTGCAGCTTTTTAGAGGTGGCTTCCTTCTGGTTGGCAGTCTTAGACTCTTCTGTGCTCTCATTCCTCCTCCTTCTTCTTCTTTTTTTTTTTTTTTTAAACAAAACAAGGAATTTATTAGGCAAGTTCTTGCTGGGACTCAAACAGCTGTCATGGGCCAACAGCTAACGTCACACCTTGCTAAAGGACAGAACATATAAACATTTCTAATTCTGAGGTCTGCACAGGAGAAAGCACAAGGTGGGACAAAGTTCTTGGCAAACATGAGAAGAGAGCGATGCATAGTAGGAGAAGAACTGAGGTGTGCAAGCAGGGAGAGACGGAGTAAGTGCAGAGATTGTGAGGGAAACCCACAGACTTACCCAGCTCTTGAGGAGGCACAGATGATAGCTTATAACTCTCCTCTAGGATAGGAAAAAAATTTCATGTGTGAGGAATTAAACAGAAATAAGCAGGGGATGAAAGGGAATAGGAAAGTTAGCAACTAGGACTAAGAACTCTGTTGCTGGGCGAATGGAAAACTGGGCATGACTTCCAGCTCTAGCTCTGCCAGAATCCACCCCCAAACTTGAAACCCTAAAGTTCACCTCTGTGCTGCTGAAAGCAACCCCTTGTCTATGGCCAGGGTTTTCATGCTTTGAGCTCATCCCCTCTTGAGGTTGAGATTGTCTCTGTCTTATAATGCAGACAAATTCTATTCCAGTAGGATGGAAATCTCCAAAGCTAATGTGATGGAATTGTTGGTTATACAGAAATAAAAATTCATCAGCAACTCTGGCAAGTGTCTCACTATCATTATTTCTTTGTCTTCCAGGAGTTCACTATGCAACTGCATATTGGATACCCAATACAAATACAGTAGATGTCAGAGATGTCCTGGACAAGAACGGGGATGCATATGGCTATTATAATAACTCTGTAGAGACCACTGGCTGGGGCGTCGTGGAGATCAATGCTGGATATGGCTCTCAGGAGCTGAGTGATGAGATCATCATGTTTGTGGCTGGCTTTTTGGAAGGTTACCTCACAGCCTTGTAAGTACCCTAGTCACGGAGCACCTGCCCGATAACCTCTGTGCCTTTCTTTGTTCACCAGGTGCTCTTGTCTTTCTGATATTTTGTGTTATCCTAAAAACTAGCTGGGTCCTTTGCGTGTGGTAGGAGAGTTATCAGAATTATATCTGTGTCCATAACTGTACCTGTCTTAGAGGGGCAGTGGCCCTCCTTGATGCCCACTACTCTTCCCTTCCCATGAAGCTAGTTTTAAAAGATACAAAGACATTTTTCCATGCTGCTAGTCATGTGCTGTTTGGTGGAAAGCAGGTAAGAGGCAGAGTAGCTTTGCAAAAGATCAAGCTGAGAAGACTAATCGGAAATAAGGAGTGAAAGAATTGCTTTTCAACCATCTTGAAACAGCACTTTCAAGTGAGCAACAATATTTAAACTGAAATTTTAATGAGTCTGCTCTAAATGTTCCTTCCAGTTCTAGTTACTTGACTCCAGTGTCTTATAAAAATGATGAGTATAGAGTTAACAATGTAATCAAGATACATGGGTCTTAGAGGAAGTACGTGGAAGAGGAGAAAGCCGCGATCCGTTGAAGTCAAGCCTCTTCCCTCCTGCTCTTCTTTAGGACTTGGCTGTTTCTTCTACCTGTGTTGCCTAAGCT
>PVKN010032426.1:0-12268 GCA_004027915.1 Capromys pilorides
TATTGTTTGGACAAGATATGCCTAGATGTTGGACTCTGAATAATTACTACAAAGACAGTAGTATGCAATATATCAGTTATTATAACTCCTACTAACTTGTTCTGAAACTCTATTTTTATTTTTTTCTTTTTCCGTTTAAAGAGAAGAAGAAACATAACCTAACTCTAAGCCTAAGCCACTCCTAACCTCCTGGGGCATCTGTACTCTTCTTTTTTCCGAACAGTTACTTCTCTGCAAGCTTTTTTATATAAGCTGAAGAAAGGAGTGGGTATTTGTAAAAACTTCCCTTTAGAATGCCAAAGGGATAAGTTACTGAAGGACTGAGAAAAGAGCAAAAGAAGGAGGAGAAGGAGAAGAAGGGAGACAGCTCCATTGAAAACATTTTTTTTCCTAAAAAGCAGATAGATTAGAGCACTACCCAAGTGTTGGCAGGCTGTGCAACCAGAAAAACTAGCTGCCTAAAGACATCTGATAATGGAATTACCACCTCTTGTCACTATTTAAGTTTCCTAGAGACACTGCTTAAAGCTTTCTCGCTAGTGAGGACATGAGGAAGCATGTCTTGTTTGTATTCACAGGTCACTCACAGCCTCTGCTCTTAAGAAAAGCTCTTTGTCAGCCCTTCTTTATGTTGTTCTACAAGAAAGGAGAGCAAGTCAGCCATCAGATTGAGCCATGCCTCCTTTCCAAGGCACTTTTATGTGAAATCTTAGAATCCATTACGACCTGGAGATCAACCAGACTTATAAAATCAAGAAGAAAGAAATAATCTAGAAAGTAACAATAGTTCATACTTTTTTCTTAGATGCCACTCAAGATAGAACAAGCCACCAAAACTTGAGAAGAGGGTTGAAGGAGTGCTGTGAAGTTCTAGAGAACCACGATATTAAGCAGTTTTACCATAATCCTTTCAAAATTGCCCAGGTAATCAGGATGGCTAAAAGTATAGAAACAGCTTGAAATGTTGGTGAGGGTGGGGCAGTAACTAGAAATCCTATTTGTTTGTTCAGGAAAATGGAAAACACTAAACATCTGTGCTCTTGATTTGGTATCCTGAGGGGCTGGGGATGTAGTGCAAAAGCATAAATTCCTGCCTGGCAAGAGCAATGTCCCTCCTGAGTTTGATCCCCAGTTTAAAAAAAAAAAAAAAAATGGTGCCTAGGTTAACCTGCCAGGAGGCCTCTATCATTATGGCTTTCTCTTCAGACTATCTCTGCTGTCCCTGAGTGCCACCCACTCACACATGTAAGCCCATGTCACCATAGAGCTGTAAGAAAGTGGTTGAGCCATATGCTTGGGATTTTTTTGGATACAGGGTCTCACTATGCAGTTCAGACTCACAGTGATCCTCCTGTCTTGGCCTCCCCTGCACTGGGATTACAGGCATACACCACCATGCCTGGTTTTGGGACAGTAGGTTTCCTCCAGAATTCTGGGGCCAACACAGCATGTGGTACCAGAGATTGAACCTAGGTCCTTATGCTTGCCAGGCAGGCACTTAGACTGCTGAGGTATCTCCCCAGCCTGAGCCATATACCTTTAAATTATGTATTTATTTTTTACTCAATACACTCTTTCATATCGAATAGATACTATGCATGTAAGGGACTAGGGAAAAAGGAAAATCTACAGATCTTACTTCTGTAGGGTTAAAGGTTTCATACAATTTAATCTCTCAGCACAGTTTTAGTTTCCTCATCTGTGAAAGTAGAATATCCCAATTATTGCAAAGGTTAAATGAAATGTCATGTGCAAAATACTTAAACCCTGTCACATAGTAAGCCTCCCATAGATTGCACCTATTATAATCATGTGAACTACTTTATACATGTCTCAGTGAAGCAAGAAGCAGAATAACACATTCTTTTAATATGCTGTCTCCTCACAAGACTAAATAGTCATGCCACGGACATGTCTCTCTCTTTTATTGGGACCTTTCCTTTAGGCCTACAACCTGAGACCCTAATGACCTCATAATAAAGCTTCTAAAAGAGCAAAAAGCCTTGCATGACTTTAACAGTAAACATTGGGGTTGCTTCTAGTTTTCGCTTTGGAATAAGACAGAAGTCTAAAATACAAATAAAGGGCCAGCGAGATAGCTCAGCGGTTTAAAGCTCCTGCTTAGGCAAGCTTAGGCAACTGCAGAGACTGCAGTTCAATCCCTGGCACCACATGCTGCGCCAGTCCCACCCACAGGGCAGGCTGAGCTGGCCATAACATGAATGAATGAATGAATGAATGAATGAATAAATGAATGAATGAATAAAGTTAAAAAATTAAAAAATAAAATAAAATACAAATAAAAAAATGTTGACATTGAAAAAAAAAAAAAAAAAAGACAGAAGCAAGCAGCCTTGTACATTTGACAGCTTAAAATCTAGTTTTTGCCCAGCCTGGTGGCACATGATTGTAATCTCAGCACTCAAGAAGTTGAGGCAGGAGGATCACTGCTAGGCCACCCTGGGCTACATAGAGTGTTCAAGTCCAGCCTGAACCACATACTAAGATTCAAATGTCTGTTTATCTGAAAACAAGCAAAAATTTAATTTTTGTTCATGTCTCTTTCTAGCATAATGTATTTCTTAGAAGTTCTTTTCCTAAATCATTTCAGGTCTTCAAAGTTTTCCTCAATTCAAACGAGCTCTGCCAGTTTGTAATGACTACATTGAATAGCATAAAAATCCTGAAATATACTTGCACCCAGGAATTAGCTGGACAATTGCTGCTAACATTGGTAGAACATGTGGAGTCCCGAATTGAGAAGGTACAAGCTCAGTGGCCATTGTCTCGGTTTGAAATACCAGCAAGAACCTCTTTCTCTCCTACTCTTGATCAACTGAGAACAACTATCAACTGGGAACAGGGTCAATGTCTTTTTTTTTTTTTTTTTTGTATTTTAAGTACGAGGTCTACAGGGTCTTACTACATAGATCAGAATCCTAGTGATCTGCCTGTGTTCAGCCCCCTAAGAGCTGGGATTATAGGCATGTGCCACCACGCCTAGTCTCAATTGTTGTCTCAGTGTGCTCCGGGGGCAGGGCTGGCATGGCAGGGCCGGCATGGCGGGGCCAATGCCTTAATCCCTTTGCTCAGAAACATTTCTCCATTCAACAAGCATTGAGAAAAATGAAAAATAAGGGCTGGAGTACAGTTCAGTAGTAGAATATTTGCATAGCATGCACAAGGCACTGATTAAAAAAAAAAAATAGGAAGGAAATCTAAATTTTTTAAAAATGTAATTTTAAAATGATTCAAGCTTGTCTTTTAACTTACCAAATTAGCAAAAAAGCTCGGCATGGTGGCATATTCCTGTAATCCTGGCAATCTCGTAGACTAAGATAGGAGGATTGCAAGTTTGGGTGTAGTCTGGGAAGTTTAGTGATTTAGCAAGACTATCTCCAAATAAAAACAAAGAAAGGACTGGAAAAGAAACTCAGCGGGAAGCCTCTAGTTTTGATCCCTAGTACTACCAAAGAAAAAAGTTTAAAATAAAAAAATAAAAGAAGGAAAGTATAATAAAAGCAGGTTGAGATGGAAACTTGCATGATTTGGGTACTTTCAGTGACTAAAAAGGCCAACTGTGAGAGTTAACAAAAGACTCACTACTGTAAATTCATATTTATATTAATATGTATCCTTAGTAATGCAATTAAAATAGATTATATCAATGTAAATACATAAGTTGGGACATATGATGTTTTTATATTTTTCCTGAATGGTTCATTAATTCAACAGTGTTATGCAAGACTCGCAGCTTTTCTTTCTACTCTTCCTATTCATATGGCCACAAAATAGTCCTAGCAATTTCAGTTCTTATGTGCAGAATATATGGTCCACAAAGAAATATGTTGGCTTCCTTTTCACCCTTCTATTAAGGGGAGAACATCTTTCTCAAAAGGCCCTAGTAGAGCTATCCCTCCTCCTATTTCATTAGCCAGTGTTGAATCACCTGTCTGGGCTTCATCCAGTTTCTGTCAAGCCACTGAGCCACAACTTTTTTTAAAGAAACTTTTAGAAATCATTAATGTCCCGCAGGACTAAAGTATCAATAGTTTCTTTTCTCTCCCCAGGTACCAGAAATTATGGGAGTTATCTGTGCCCAGCTACCCATAATCAATCAGACAGGAGTCTGCCAACAAATCATAAGTACTGTGAGCTTGTTTATCTCCAGACCCAAGTACACAGACATAGTGCTTAGCTACCTTCTATATCAACCAGTACCATATGACAGGTAACAGAACCTATGCATCCTCTGGATTAAATTGGGTTACATAACCTGAGTTTTGTAGAACAAGGTTGTCCTCAAAAATCTAATGAGAGGCTGAGGCAAGAGGATCACTGTGAATACAAGGCCAGCCAGGGCTCCATAGTCAGCTCAGGATCAACCTGGACTACTTAGCAAGACCCTGTCTGAAAAATCAAAATAAGAGGGCTGATGAGATAACTCAGCCGACTAAGCACCTGCTTAAGCAAGCGCAGGGACTGGAGTTTGATCCCCAGCACCACGTGGTGCACTGGCCACACCCCCAGGCACCCTGAGCAGACCAGTGAAACCGGGCATGGTGAAACACTCTTGTAGTCCCGGTGCTGAGGAAGCTGAAAATAGGAGGATGACTATGAGTCCAAGATGATTAGTGAGACCCTCTACCAAATACATAAAAACAAAACAAAAAGGGACTAGTGAGACTCAGACAATTGTGGTGGCACACACCTAGCACCCTGGGAGGCTGAGGCAAGAGGGTCATGAGTTCGAAGTCATGGAATAATGTGAGAATGTTAAAAAGTCAAAAATAATTTAATAAGAGTACTATGGGGAGCCAGGGAGATAGCTCCGTGGCACAAGTGCCTGCCTGGCAAGTACAAGGTCATGAGTTTGAACCCTGGTCCTGCCAAAAAAAAAAAAAAAAAAAGAGTATTATGGAGGACATAAAATAGATGCTTGTGAACATAAGGAAATAATACAGTAAATCCACTGTGAAGAACATTCTGTGAGATAATTTAATTAGACTCTTCAAAAAAAGTTATGTTACGGAATAAAAATGGTGGTGAGAGCACTATTCTAGATAAAATATACTAAACTAACATAACCCAACATAGATGACCTTGATTGGATCATGGATCAAACACAAAGCTGTAAAAGAAAATTTGGAGAAAATTTAAATATTACCTGTCTGCTAGATTAATAATATACGTCCTCAGGTGTGAAATGCTGCTGTGGTTATGCAGGAGGGTGTCCTTACTGGGAGAAGATTGATAGACACAGAAGTATACAGGGTAAAACATCACATGGTAATGGCTCTCTTGCAGAATGGTTTGTCACAAAATAAGTAAATGAATTTGTACTTAAAGAGAAATTACAAGCAAGTCATGGTGGCACATTCCTGGAATCCCAGCACTCAGGAGGCTGACACAGGAGAATTGCTGTGAGTTTGAGGCTAGCCTGGGCTACATAATGAATTCAAATTCATTCTGAAGCATACGGTGAAATACTGTCTCAAAATTATAAATGTATCCACAGAGAAGAGTAGAGATATAAATAGATTTTTTCAGCTGGGAGATTTTCACATTGCATCTCCAGGTGAGGCCATGGGTTGGTGACACTTCAGGAGACAGCTCTGGGTCCCACCCCCATGCCACTTTAACCAGAGCAGCATCTCTTTTTATCTGCTTTCTATACTGTGATGTTGATCTTTTTTTTTTTTTTTTTTTTCTGCTTTTGACTATCTGAAAACTACTCTTTTAAATGAGTGGGGGCTTGCGTATTAGCATAGTTGCTTAAGCGCCTGCTTGGGTTAACCTAGTCAGGCGCAGGGGACCAAAGTTTGATCCCCAGCTCCACCTGCTATTTCAGACCTGCCCTTGAGGCAGCCTGAGCCAGCCAAAAAAAGAGAAAGAAGTCTTTCTTATATAAGGTCTTGGTGTAGTGCTGCTCTAAACTGTGACATATTAAATCAAACAATGGAGGACTTTCATGCATCCAGAGAACCTGCTGATTAAAAAGGCTTCTCCCAAACTCTAAAGATTATCCCAGACCTACTATATCAACTACAGTATATTAGTTAAAAGGCTTTGTGAGGTTTGTAGTTTTTTGTTCTTGCTTGTTTGTTTTTGGTAGTACTGAGGATTGAAACCTTCCCATTGAGCTATATCTCTAGCCCTTTCCATTTATTTTTTAAACAGCGTCTCAGTATGTGTCTCACGCTAGACTCAAAATTGTGATCTTCCTACCTTAGCCTTCTAGAGTGCTGGAATCACAGGAATGCACCACCACACCCAGCTTAGTTAAAATTCTTAGATGGGACTAGCAAAGATGGACCTCAAGCCACCATAAGAGTTGCAGACTTATAGTACTATAAAGTCCAAGGATCTGTCCTCATTTGATTTTATGAAGGCTCTGTCCATGTCTGCGTCTCTTGGATGTGCCAGCACTAATGTTGGCAAAGATAGCAATGGAAAGGAAGGCTTTGCTTTTAGTTCAGACAATCTACTAGGCTTGCAGCCAGCTCCAACCAAACTACATGGTATAAATAGTATTATTAAGGATCTGAGAAAAGGTGATCCAAAAGGATGATTGGTGAACAAAAGCCATGTCACATCTATAAAATCAGTATCTCTAGTGGTGAATTCTTTTCTGTATTTTTAACAGATTTTCCAGATGATTTTTTCACACAAAAATCTGTGAATTATTGGTTTCAAGTCTTTGAGTTTTCTAATTTATATGTATTTGCAGCACACTGACAAATATGCAGCTAGCCAAAACAATGTTGGAACACTTATTTTATAATAAATAGCTTTCAAAGTAATTTATTACCGGGCATGGTGGCACAGACCCATAGTCTCATTACTCAGAAGGCTGAGGCAGGAGGATCACTGAAAATTTGAGACCAGACAGAGCTACATACATAGTAACTTCAAAGCTACCCCAAACTACACAATGAAACCCTGTCTCAAAAAAGAAAAAGAAAACTTACAAACTAAAAACAAAACAAAACAAAAAAAAAAACCACAAACTAATTTATTTACTCCTTTAGGAAATTAGAAAAAATAACCAAAGGTGAGCAAACATAGGAGTTTCTTTCTTTCTTTTTTTTTTTTTTTTTTTTTTTTTTTTAGAGACAGTGTCTTGGGGCCGGCGAGATGGCTCAGCAGTCTAAAGCTCCTGCTTAGAAAAGCTTAGGCAACTTCAGGGACTGAGGTTCAATCCCTGGCACCACATGCTGTGCCAGCCCCATGCCCAGGGCAGGCTGAGCAAGCTATAATATTAAAAAAGAAAGAGAGAAAGAAAGAAAGAAAGAAAGAAAGGAGACAGGGTTTCATTATGCAGTTCATGCTAGCCTTGAGCTCACTTTTGTAGCCCAGGCTGGCCTCGAACTCGCACTGATCCTCCTGCCTCAGCCTCCCAAGTGCTGGGATTACAGGCGTGTGCCACCATGCCCGGCAGGAGTTTCTTAATGACCTCCCAGGATGGATGTTCATAGTCTACCTTCTAATTATTTTCTTAGTTACAAACTTTTTCAACATCCCATATCACCTTTTTGGCCTTTAGGAGTCATAAGACCTTTTTCATTTTATTCAAATTAGAATTACTAACATAGAGAGTAAAATATTGGTATAGTCTCTAATTAAATCAATTTTCATAGTTAACCTCATGCAGATATTTGGAAAATTACACTTTCAAAGACATGTCCTCAGCCAGACATGATGGCAAATAATTGTGCTCCCAAGCTGAGGCAGGAGAATTACAAATTCAAGGTCACTGTTGCTTTAGTTATTTTTTTCTTGTTGCTGAAACAAAATACTTGACACTCAAAGTTAAAGAGCAGAAAGGCTTATTTAGCTCAGTTTGTAGAGATTTCAGTCCATAATCAACTGGCTCCAAGGCAGAGTAGTACATGGTAGCAGGGCAACAGTGCATGCTGGCAGAAGAAAGCAAAAGACAACAAAAGAGTGAACAGGCAAGCCTCTTTCCGTCCCTTATAGGCATGCAGGCTACCTACCCTAGAGCAGGTGTAGCACTCACACCAGCGGACCATGACTCAATTGCAAACTCTAGATTCAGCCACCTCACAAAGCTTCCTCCCACTGATCACATGAGGCCTCCCGGCACATTCAAACACAAACCGTAACAGTGGGCAGTTTAGTGAGATCTTGTCTCAAGAAAACAAAACAAGGGCCAGCTATAGCTCAGCAGATTAAAGTGCCTGCAAGCAGGTACAGGGGCCAGGGGCTCAATCTCCAGCCTGCCCTGCCAGCCCCACCCAGGGCCATGCTGACATGGCAATTGAGACTGGGTGTAGTGGCACACGCCTATAATCCCAGCTCTTGGGAAGCTGTAAACAGGTGGATCACTATGAGTCCAATCTAATAGTGAGACCCTAAACACCCTACAGATCCTTTCCTAAAATACAAAAAAATAAAATTATATATATATATATATATATATATATATATATATATATGAAGACAAAAAACAAAAACCACTATCTCTAACACACAAAGATGCCTAGGTAGCTTTTGAAAATAAGAGAGTAGATTTGACTGGGATGTAACTTAGTGGTAGAATGCTTGAGGCCCTGGGTTTGATCCCCAGCACACACAAAACAGGTTTAAAAATGTAAATAATTCCCAGTGTTCTCTCCCCATGCTTCTCTACAATACTAACTACCTACTTTAAAATCAGTACTAGAGAAATTTTCTTCCTCGATATCTTATTGTATTGCCCAGCTTGACCTAAGCTCAAATATCATATTTGAAGTCCGTTTTTAGAGGGGTGATTCTAGGAATTAAACCCAAGCCCTGCACACTAAATTATAGCCCCAGTCTTTTCTTTTTTTTAAGTTCTTATTTGTTTTATTTTTGGTGGTACCAAGGATCAAACTCAGGACCTTGCACTTGCCAGGCAAGCATTTATTCCATTAAACTATCTCCCTGGCCCCTTAAGTTCTTATTTTTGAGACAAGGTTGCATGAAGTTACTGAGTTGCCGAGGCTGGGCTCAAACGTGAACCCAACCTGACTCAAACTGAGTCCTCCTGACTCAGTCTCCCAAAGTATAGGATTGCATGCATGTACCACCACACATGTACAGCAGCTCTTTAAAAAACTTTTTCAAGACAAGATTGTCATGGTTTGTGCATAGGTGTCCCCCTAAAGCCTCGTGCAGTCATGGGGTGGCTGTTGGAGTTTGTGATTGATTAATGTGGGTGTGGATGTTGCACTTGCCCAGGGGCAGGTAATTTGCATTACAGTGTAAGGAGGGGAGAGAAGTTCGCTAGCCTGCCTGGGCTGCTGCCACTCTGTTGCTCTCTTCTCTTTGCCTTCTCCATGAAAGGTTGCTCTCTGCCATGTGCCTTTCTGCCTTGGAGCCAGCAGAATATGGACTGAAACCTCCATTAACTGTAAGCTAAATAAATCTTCCTTCCCTAATTTTGAGGGTCAGGTATTTGTCCCAGGAAAAAGAGAAGAGTAACTGAGATAAATGTCTTCCTACATTACAAAGTAATACAATAGAAACTTATTATTCTCCTCCTCACCCTCCCGGAGTGCTGGGACTATAGGCATACACTGCCACACACAACTCATGGTCTTTTTGAGAAACATTACTTTTCTTTAAGTTGTCTTTTTTTTTTTGTTAATCTCTTCTAAGGGCTGGTGATGTAGTTCAGTGGTGCAGTGCCTACCTGGTAAGCACAAGGCCCTGAGTTCAATTCCTGGTACCAAAAAAGAAAATGGTAATAAATAAATAAAAATTAAATCTCTTCTAAATAGAATCAAAACTTTATGGTAGTATACTCTTATCCCATATGAGGACCATAGTCTGGATTGAATGGATGTGTCCTCGAATGCCTTTTGTCAATCTGTCCTTGTGGTAGGTCCTAAAGGAATCATGAAAGAGCTAGATAAAAATCCTTTCTTCAGCAGGAACAGGTAGACATAAATATCAGGAACTAACCATGGCCTGGGTAAGATTGAGGCCATCTCCATAAGGAGAAAGTTTTAAGAAGTACTATGGGAGTTCTCATGAGAGACCTGGTAAAGAAGTAGTAAAGGTTTCACAGGGGAGATTATTCCAGAGCTGGACCTTGAAGGGTACTGGTGGCAGAGGAGACTTTGGGGGAAGGATCCTCTGATTAAAGAAAATGATCTAGGCAAAGGTATGGGCCTTTCAACATCTGTGGTTTGTCTGACAAAGATGATTAGAGGTGGTAAAAGCAGAGAGTATCTGATAGGAAAGTGATAGGACTAGAAAGCTAGGTTAGGAGCAGACTGTGAATAGTTCAGGCCATGGGAACTTGGCTCACTAAAACTTTAGTAGATACTGGTAAGAAATCAGCTTAATTCTGATGTGGAGGTGCTATGTCTTACTTATTCTCTGTTAACAGACCAGGTGGACCAGACATGAATTCACCATTTTTCTCTCATACCCAAATCCTAAAAATGGTTCTCTTTTGCCAAGCAATCACAGAGATTTCCTGTTGGCACAGTGGAGTCACAATTTATGGAGTCACAATTTGTAAGGGGGTTGGGTTTTGAAGACTCCTAGAGTACAAAATTAAGCACACTCAAAGTGATCCCTTAAAATCTTTTACAGGCAGGCCAAATAGTTGAGCAGATTAAAGCAGCTGTAAGCAGGTGCAGGGGCCTCCCCAGGGCCTCCCATGCCAGTCCCACCCTGGAGAATGCTGAGATGGCAGCTGAGACTGGGCATGGTGGAGTACCCCTGTAATCCCAGTTCTTGGGAGGCTGTAAACAGGCCGATCACTATGAGTTGGATCTAGTAGTGAGACCCTGAACACCCTATAGACCCGAAAATACAAAAATAAATACATAAAATCTTTTAATTTGCCAATAGTTTCCTCTAACAGTCTTATTCTCTGTGGAGTGACTCATAAGTCTAAATATATCATGCAATTAGTAAGTACAATGTGTAGTAAAACTGCATACCACCAGTAGACTTTTATAGTATTAATAATTATACTGTTTAAGTGCGGGTGTCTTTTTTGTCAAATAGGTATGTTTAGAGTTACGTAAACGTATTGCCGATCCCATCTCAATCTAGAGGACAAACTCCACAGGGGCGATGTACTTTTCTTTGTTCATGAATATATCCCCAGAGCCTATAACAGGACACAGGACACAATAAGCATTAAATAAAGATTTACTCAATGAATAAAAAAAAAAAAAGAAATCAGATCAGTTTGTCTCTATGATACCTCAGAGAACTGAGCAGAGAGGAAAGAAAACCTCTTATAAATCAGATTCCAGATTCTAGGAAGGTTGTGGTCATGTCAGGCCTGGGATAAGCCATTCTCCTGACCTTTCTTTCTTGGGATTTCCAGGAATCTAGCCATGTTGTGGAGAACCCTGAAGTTGGACCTGCCTAGCACAACTTGGGTACTGTGGAGGCTGCTGAGAAAGCTACAGAAGTGCCACAGTGTGCCCGACCAGGAGAAGATGGCCTACGTGGCGGTTGCTGTAAGCCCTAAGTCCTGCCCCGCTAGCTTCAGCCCACTGTGTTCCCCTTCAGGGATGACTTCCACCATCTGGAAAGTGTTATTTTCAGTCGCCCTCAAAATTTGCTCTGAGAGTCATGTATAAATCATTTATAAATTTGTACACATATTCTCTACCAAGGGATTGACATGAAAGAATCTAGGAAGAGGTTAGTAAGCTCTTAAGTGGCCTTAATATGTTTAAATTATCTTTGCATCTTTAAAGCAAAATCATCACCATAGTTAAAAAGTAACACAAACCTATGAAGAAAGTTTTGATTATTTGCTTGCATTGCTAGGGATTGAACCCAGGGCCACATGCATGCTAGGTAAGCACTGTACCACTGAGCTAGATTCTAATCCTTTTTTAAACTCTATTTTGAGGTAGTCTTTCTAATTTGTCCAGGCTAGCCTCAAGTTTGGATCATTCTGCCTCTTCTTCCCAAGTAGCTGGAACTGCATGTGTAAGCTACCACACCTGGCGAGGAAATTTTTAAATAGAACTATAGATGAACTAGTGGTAGAGTTCTTGTATACCGGGCACTAGACCCTAGTTTTGATCTCTACTACTGCTAAGTAGAGAAATATAAAACACAAAGCATAGATCCCCTTGATTAGGAGTTGGCAAATTTTTCTACAAAACATTAGTCATAAATATTTTAGTATGTGCAGACCACATATTCTTTGGATTTGTATGTGTACTGGAAATTGAATCTAGAGCTTTCTGTATGCTAAGTCCTACAACTGTGCTACCGACCAGCATTTTTGTTTTTAAGG
>PVKN010032427.1:0-12264 GCA_004027915.1 Capromys pilorides
ACAAAGCAGGATTTTCTTTATATCTCCATATATCCACTGACCCTACAATGAACATCCCTTAGAAAAACAGGATTTTTGTTACACTTAAATCTACATCAACATTTCATCATCAGCCAAATAATCACTTATTTTATGAGACAGGGTCTTATTATATTGCGCAAGGCGGTTTCAAATTCAGTACACAGTCCAGGATAGTCTTGAACTAATGTTCTTCTTCCTGACTCCGCCTCTCAAGCGCAGAAGTTACAGGTATATACCACTATGCCCAGCCCAAGTCATTATTTGTAATAAACACCACTGTTGCATTCGGATGCTTCATACAGAAACACAAGGATGTGTTTAGGTGATGGCTGCTTTTCTTTACTTGGCATAAAGCATTTCTTTTATAGTACTGGAAATTGAACCTACGACCTTCTCACTGAGCTATATCCTTAGACCTGCATTTATCTTGCTAAGTCACTAAATGGCCCAGGCTGGTCTCAAACCTTCCAACCTCTGCTTCAGCTTCCCAAAGTGCTTGGATTATAGGGACGTACTAACCCTTTGAAAGAATTAGATTATATATGTAAAATAATAGTGACTTGTATACCCCAGTATATTTTTCTCAGATTAGGCTGAGAGGAAGAAAATTTTTATTTAAAAAGACTTCAATTCTAACATATCGCCAAAACTCAGCTTGCAAACCAGGCATGGTGGAAAATGCCTATAATCCTAGCATTTGGGTGACCAAGGCATGAGGGTCACTGCAAGTTGAAGCCCAGCCTCAGCTACATAATGAGTTCAAGGCCAGCCTGAACTGCATAGTGAGACCCTGTTAAAAAAAAAAAAAAAGAAAAGAAAAACCTCAGTCTGTAATAATCTGCACTTAAATTGCATCTATTACACATTATAGAAAGCAAAGTAAAATTCATTCTTTCAAGAAATGGTTCATTAATAAAAGCATAAGCATAATACTAATTATAAGCATTTGAAATATGTCTACAAATCAAAAAACATGAAACTGTAATAATATCATTAACTTCCTTTTTATATATTCAGTACAGGGTCTATAGGGTCTCACTACACAGATCAAGCTCCAATGATCCTCCTGTTTTCAGTCTCTGAAGTGCTGGGATTACAGGTGCGCCACCAGACACAGTCTCAGTCAATGGTTCAGCACACCCCTGGGACAAGGCCTGGGCATCAAGGATACAAGCTCCATCCCTGCATTTGCCTAAGCAGGCACTTTAGTCCACTGAGCTCTCTGGCTGGCCCTAACTTGAGCTCTTTAAAAATATGTTGTTTTTTAAAGAGTACAAAATATTGTATTCTGTAAAAGTATTTAAACAGAAAAATTGTAAGTGATACAGAATTTCACTTGAAATAATACAAATTTCACAATATTTGTTATAATGTATAATGTTTTCTTCCAACTAGTTGTTCATATTACCAGATATATACATGCAAAATTGGGAGAAAGAAAAAATATATAAGAAATTAAGAAGTGAAGAAGGTCAAAGAATTAAAAAACGGAGACAAAACAAATTAAGCTCCTTTCCATAACTCTTTACAATGAATAAAAAATTACCCAGAGGGAAAACTTTCCTGGTTACCTGAACATCTGACACACACATGACGTTGTATCTCAGAGGTCTGCTCTTTTTTTCTCATTGTACCTGTTCATGCCTTTTCTCTTACCCAAATTCAGACCTCTCAAAGTTATCCAGTATCACTAACAAGAAAAAATTAGTGACAAGAAGTTAGGAGAATCAGCTAATGAAAGAAAGAAAAGTCTTTCCTCCTTCCATCTTTCCTATACAAGTTCCGTTCCACCAAATTCACCCGAACCCGGAAATGCCCTAGCATGCTTTTCAGTTAGAGCCAATTCAGTAGTTCTCAACTCTCCAAGTACTAAAAACAGCATCCTGGTTTTAGGGACTGCTAATCCCACAAATATTTAAAGCTAGAAATGAATCCCTCTGTGTTTGCAATGCCAACACCCATTCGTGTGAGATGAGACAGAGTTTCAGTAACTGAACTTAGTGTTTTTCAAAGAGTGGAGCTCACATCCCTTCCAGAGCATAGGAACTGATCCCATTTAAATTCATGTTACTGTCCTCCTGACTAGAGAGAGTCCTGACCATTTATTTCCTGATACAGATTTTTATGGCCATTTTCATTAAGCACTAAAATTGCAAAGCTCTAGTGAGAATAGCCATTTTAATTTGAGCAGGTGCCTTTTCTTTGTTCAGTATAAAGTTCTAAAAATTCCGAGGCATCCTCAACAAATCTGAAGGTAATTGTCTTTTGGATATGTATGTTGTTTGCATAAATAAGTCATGGCTCATGAAGCTTCAAATTATTCACTCTCCAAAGAGATAGCTATCTACATATATTACTGAAAGTTTATACATTATTTAAGAATGCTCATTAGATGAGGCTTAAATGCAGTAACAAAATGCTGATTTTTGAAAGGTTCTATTGATATGACTGAAAAGCAGAAATTTGAAGTCCATTCCCTGGATGTGACTGTGCTGATTTAGTTATTAGCTATGAAGTATTAGAGAAGATTCCTAAACCTTCTGTGTTTCAATCTGCTTCTCTGCCAATAATAATAATAATAATATAGTAATAATAATAATAATTTTAAAAAGAAAAAAGAAATAAAAAATAAATGAAATCAAAAGATGTTAGGGTGATGTTTAACATATATCAGTATTATGTGTCAGCTATCATTATTTGTCATTTCTGTGTTCGATATTTCTTCCACCCAATAGAGTTGGCTGCATCTCACCTGCCCTGTCCAAGCCACCCTTCTCTTGGGCCCACATCACTGCACTGAAGTATGAAGCCTCCTCCATCTAATCCTTCTTCACTGGTTCCTCATTTAAACAGAACCAGAGCGATCCAGTAAGAACTCAGTGGAATTCATGTCTCCTCCCTTCTCAAAACCCTTCAATGACCCTCCACCTCACTAAGAGCAAAAGCTACAGTCCTTACAAGCATTCCCCTGGCTCCCATAGGAGAGATACATTCAGGTCTTCACCTCCCGCCCAACTCACTTTGTTCCCATCACCTAGGACTCCTGTGTTTCTCAAATAAGCGAGGCATCTTCCTTCATGTCTGCCTGCTGTTTCTCTCCTCGGTGTCTATGACTTATGCAAAGCTATATGTAGGAACCCCCCCATCTTCCAAACCACACTCAACTGTCACTTGCTTGGAGGGATCTTCCCCACGCATCTAACTGAAAACCCATCCCCTGCCCTGAGTATGCTCTCTCCTGAATTTACTTTTCTCCTTAATTTTTTTTTTTTCCATCTAACATCTATTTTTACCTGGTGGTTTCTTCTTTCCCAAACTTGCTACATGTGTCTAAGCTTCCCAGGGCGGGGATTTTTGTCTGTGTTGTTAATTTTGTATTCTTGGTGTCTAAAGCAGAGATTAACACATTCAGTTATGGAAAGAACAAAGGAATAGGTAAATAAATAAATGTATAGTTAAACACATGTATGAATGGAGTCAGAAAGCCAAGAATGAGATTAATGAGATATCTGCAAGCCAGTCCTCTCATGTTTTGGAGCCAACATCTTGCTAAATGATGTTGGCCTACATTCAGTGCAAAAGTAATTCTCAAGACAAGAAATTTCTCATAAAGGATTATTTTTATTTGAAAAAAAGGGGCTCAGACATGTCATATTAATAGACACACTTCTTTCTTAAAAATAATTTCAGAGGCTTGGCTTGTCACTCAGTCGTAGAGTACTTAGTTAACATCTATGAGGCCCTGGGATCAGTCACCAGTACCACAGAAATAAACATTAAAAACGAAAATATTTCCAATAAATAATTACAGAAATAGGAAACAGTAGTCACTAATAGAAGAACAGAATGATTATTGTGGACAAGATCCATTCCTGGAAATTAAAATTCTTCAGTGAAAGTTTGAGGAGAATTAGGATATTCGCATAGTCTTGAAGTATCTTCTCCCAAGATATGTATTAATTACAAGAGTACAAATATTAATTTCACTGTAGAAACTCCCAGCAATTACTGCCCTCAACTGGTGATGAAGGTTAACATCACCAGTAATAAGACAGATAAATATCATGTGCCTCATGTGTTATTTATTTATTTACTTGTTCGTTTATTTATAGTACCAGGGATATAATGCAGGACCTTGCTCTTGCCAGGCAAATACTTATTCCATTGAGCCATCTCCCTGGCCCCATGCCTCATATTTTAAACTTAAGAAAGCATATTATTTCTGGGATTCTCTTTCCAAAATTCCATAATTTTATGAGAAGATAACAGATAAACCAAAGTTAGGGGACATCCTACAAAACACTCAACTATTATTCCTCAAAAATTTCAAGGTCATACAAAAGGATTAAGGAACAGTCTGAGATTGTGAGAGACTACAGAGAAGTTAAAGCTTCAAGTAACAGAACATGTTAGTGGACACTAGAACAGAAAAGCAGCGTGAGTTTCATAATTTAGTTAATAGTGCATAACCATGCTAACTTCTTAGTTTGGATAAATGTACCATGATTATATAAAATATTAACCATACATTAAACTTGGAACTTATGGGAAATATTTATACTATTTTTTCAGTTTTTTCTGCAAGTGTACAACTATCTCAAAGTTATAAAGAGGCCTCAGTATCACTGAGGCTGTGCCTGCCCGTCCTCTCTGCTTGCTCGCTGCATGCTCTTCTCACCTTGTCCGCTGCTCTCACTGGCTGCCCTGCTCTGCCTCCTCATCACAGATTCCCTGGGTCTCCTGGAACTCCCATGCAAATTTAAGCTAGCAAATGTCTGGAGACTGTGCAGGACCTAATGCCTTCCTATTTGATGAAAGATATGTTGGCTACAGAGCATAAGTAATATTTCCAAAATCATTGAAGTAATGATTTATGGTGCAAGAGCTTACTGTCAAAGTCCTAGGAGGAGAAGGACGTTAGAGGCACAGAAAACATAACCGTGTGTGCCCAAGTCCTAAACCATTTGTTTTGGAGCCCAGGAAACAAAGCGAAGGCCAACTTGTGTAGAGGCACACTCCCCCTGATTGTCATCTATGCTCTGCTCATGCAGAACAGATGGACTGTTGTATCTGGGGCTGGCACTCAGGTCAGGAACATATCTTTCACAGGAGTGTGAGGGCAGCCACCACAGTAGGCAGTGTTCCTTAGGGAACTGTGATGTAGTGAGCTAGGGGAGTGGGCTGCTGCAAGACCATGCAAATTTTATTTCCAAGAGTATGTGAGGAGCCCCCTACACTTAGGGACACTGAAGAGTAAGCTTCTGAAGGAGATCTGCATGGCCCAATAGATGTCAACAGTAGCACCAATATGACCATATTTTCCTCACTAGCTGGGCAAACCTAATTTATATTTGCATGTGACAAGAAAAATAATGAACAACATATGCATACAAAATTAGAAATCTGCATAAGGAATTATAAGAATGCTCATGAGGGGAAAACCAGGGAAGCCCTGCTGCAGCCAGGGAGCTGGTGTGGAAGCCGCCAGACCCTCGGGACTGACATCAGGCCAGCAGCACACACGAGGGCACTGCAGCCTTTGCACTACTCACATCCCAGGCTCCGCAATTCTTTGTGGTGGACAGAGTGAACACTGCCTTTGGCTTTGACTCATAGATGCCAGTAACACAGCTCCCCCCATAGCTGTGACAAAACCAAAATATCTCTGTATATTGTTAAATATTGCACGGACAGAGACAATCCTTGCTAGTTGCAAATCACTGAGGTAAAGAGAAAGGGTAAAAAAAATAATTATAATAAATATATGCAGCAAAAGAGAACATAGATATTTAGGAAACTATAATCAATACATCACTTACGGTGCTACACTCAAACTAACAAGTAATAGAAGAGTATTGTTAGGCAGAATTTGCCCACAAAAATTCTTCAGTGGCAGTCTGTGCTACATAGCCACCGACAGGGAGGTTCAGATGACTTTCATGGGCAGGAAGACAGACAGTCTTGCCAGTTGACTAGCAATGGTCTTAGACCAATGGGGGTACAGGCATGAGCCTGGTGGGCAGGAGGGGTTTGAGTTCTTTTCTCCAGGTCCCCTCCCTAGAGGCCTGTGCCTGGCAAAGGATACTCTCACCTATAGCTACCTTCTAGTGATGCTTCTTTCTTGGCTGTGGCTCTTGCTAGGTCCTGGTTACACCATTCCTTCCACAGACCTCTCTTTTAAGACCATAGCTGGTGAGAATCTGAGGAGCTGCTAGCCCTCCTGGTGTTTCACTGGACTCCTGTTTTGTTGTTGTTGTTGTTGCTGTTTTGTTTCTCTGCAAATTCCTTTCATATAGTTCGTTTATCAGTTCTCTTCAGTTTTTCTCTCCTCAAAATGCCTCCCGAGTATGGCAAGTGTTCCTGCCGGAAGGCTCACATACAAAATACACTGTCAACTTTGTCTTAGAGTTGATGAGAAGGTATTCAATATTTTAGGCATAAGAATAAGAAGGTTAGTTCACCATTTTATATTTTTGCCAACAATTATAGACAGGTGGATTCCAAGGGCAAAATTTTGATTCAGAAAACAGAATGAGGAAGATTTAGCAATAATAATGATAAAGTACTGATGATCTAACAAGAGTAAAGACATGTATAGAGTAAATAATAGATTTGATGACCATAAAGGGCTTAATAGTTACTGGCTGTCGATAGGGTACAGATGTCAAAGGAGAGTAAGGGCTCAAGGGCACAGGGCAGACCTTGGGCCTAGATGGCAGAGTAGCTAATGATCTTTCTGACCAACAGAGTAGAAGAACAGTAAACTTGTAATGCAAGAGCAGAATCAAATTTAAAGGGGAGACAGTGAGCCAGAAGTAAGTGGGATGAGCTTGAGAACATCCATGGGAAGCTGCTCAGGCGTATCCAAACCAGAAGCGAGGGAAAGTGCTCTCAGCTTTGGCTGGAGATTTGGAATCATCAAATGCAAATGATAATTAAAACTTGAGGAATAGTGTAGAGAAACACTGGCATTTAAAGAATGAGCAGAAAAATAGCTGTGAAGAAAGCAGAACAGTACGTTATAGCTCAGTGGTACAGGAATTCCCTAGCATGTATGAAGTCCTGGGTTTGAGCCCCAGTATAGCAAAAAAGAAAAATTCATTAACCCAATGAAAGTGTTATAGTGTGTGTCTAAATGCCTCCCCAAACCCTCAGGTAGGAATGGGGGACAGGTTTTTTTAGAGGTAGCTGAATCTACAGCTGGTAACTGATTTACAGTGCAATGCTGGGATTAAGGGTGCTGGAATTAAGACTAAGTGATTGCTGGATTAGTGCACTGATTGGATTGGCCCATTCTAATCCAAGAGGTCTCAATAAAATAAAAGGGGAAGACTTCTGAGTCCTGAGTTCAAAACGTGGTAGTAAATAAATAAGGCATAAGGAGGCTTGTTTTCCCTATTTTGTTCTTGCTACTTTTGCTATCCTCTGCCAGCAAGAACTGCTGCCCCCTGCTAGGCCCCACCTGCTTTGGAGCCAGCTGAGTATGCACTGAAGCCTCCACAGACCATGAGCTGCATAAACCTTTCCCTCTTTAACTCTGGGCATCAGATATTTCGTCTCAGCAATGAGAAAAGTACTCAAGACAGAAAGGACAGTTTGCAATGCATAAAGACACCCTAATGACTGTGCCTAACTGGAAGGGCAAGGAAATAAACAGAAGAGGAAAGAAAGCATCTAGATTACTCCTAAAAAAAAAAGTGAAATAATCTCAGCACTCTATAATTCCACTTGGGGACTTAAAATAATCTGAACCTTCTCACAGACTTGTTATAAGCATCAACTGTCTGTTGTATAGCTATACAGTCTAGACAGTAGACACTGAATGTCTGTAACAGCTCAGTAGAATAGAATAAGCGCTTGCCCAGCAAGCACAAGGGCTTGAGTTGAATTCCTTTTAAAACTTAATGAAAACTTGTATGCCTTTTACTGTCACTTAGGTTAGAATGAAAAAACCAAAGCCATGAGAATCTGGATTACTTTTAAAAAAAAATAAGTGGCCAAAATAACCACTACTAAAAAAAACACAAAATAACAAAAAAAAAAAAAAACACTACTTCCTAGGCTACAGAATTCTAGGTACAGTTTGAGTATTACTGAGTAAAACACTACTTGACAGCCTCTGGAAGTGAGGAATATATTGCACACGTACATGTCTTATATATGGAAGGCATGGTGTTACACTTTGCATTATGTCTCCTAAAGGCTAGTAGGATAAAGGCTTGCCTTTGCTATTGTTGGAAAGTGGCTGAATCTTTAGGAAGTAGGGCCTCTGTGGAGAAGTTAGGCCAATGGAAGCATGCCCTTGAAGGTGACATTAAGACTTCAGTCTTTCCGGTCTCTACTTCCTGGCCATTGTGAGGTGAGCAGCTTCCTCCCCCACAAGCTCCTGTCCAGACTGTACTGCCTCAACATCACTCAAAGGCAGCAAGGTCAAGGGACCCCGTGGTGGCCTGCACCCAAGAGACTGAGGCAGAATACATCCTTCCTCTTCATGAGCTGACATTCCTTGAGCATCCTCTCACAGCAGTGAAAAGCTGCACACATGACCAGCTATGATTTTGTCTGCAGATGATGGCTATAATTTTTTCAAGACTTTTAAAAACACTATGGGTCATGAACTATCACTCTTAACATCCATAGAGCTGATGACATTTGTGCATACTTTTAGGCTACTTACCTTTTGATGTAAACCCAACTGGCACATATCTTCCTTGGATACACAGGGCCTTCCATCCATTTTCCTTGAAGGCAAGCAAATGAGTAAATCCCAAGAGTCCAAATTACCTAAGAGCAAAAGAATAATGAAAAGCAAAATTTTTTATCAGATATTTTAAATCACAATTTAGTTCCTTGGATTAAAAAATATAATTATCCTAAAGCATAAGTAATAGTTATTCTGAATATATTTAAAAGACAACAACTAATACTCAAAATAATTAACATTCAATTTGTCTAATTTAAGAGGCTAACACTATATACTTATTATTGTACTTTAGGGAAAGCTCTGAGAAAAACTGAAAGTTCTCAGTTTTTAGAAAAATACTACAAGTAATCCTTTGAAGGACTGTAATTAGAGCACATTAAGTCACTAATTTTATTATAAAGTCTTCTCCAGAGAGTGGAAGGAAAGATTGTGCCATCTCCTTCAAAGAGGAAAAAGTTGTAACATCAAATAATGATGAGAACGAACTCACATTTTTTTTCCCTGAGCATATGTATTACTAGTATTTTTAGAGTTCTCAAATCAAATATATTTTAGAAATATTTTCTTATTCCAAGAAAATTACAGTAGATAAAAAAATAAAATTAAATGAAATAAAGAGATGAGCTTCGTGTAAAAGGGACTGTTGCGGTTTATGTCTAGTTGTCCCTCCAAGGCCTCATGCAATCATGGGGTGGGGACTTCTAGAGTTTGAGACTTGACTCATGATCCACTGGGAATATGTGCTTTAGTACTGATGGGACTATGGGTCTGTGTCCTTCTGGGATTATGGGTGTAGCCTAAGGTGGATAGGCTGAGGTAGTGAGCCTGAATGTAATATAAAGAGAAACAGAGAGACAGAGAGAAAGATTAACACCATTGCTCTCTGCTCACCTGGTTGGTCAGTTGCCTCTGTCACCATACTGTTGCTGTTCTGCTACCATGAACTACTGCTCTCTGCCATGTACCTCACTGCCTTGGAGCCAGCTGAATATGGACTGAAACCTCCAGTAACTGTGAGCTAAATAAATCTTTCTTTCCTTCCTTCATTTTGAGTGTCGGGTATTAGTCCCAGCAACGAGAGAAGAGCAACTAAGACAGAATTTGGTATCAGAGAAGTGGGGTCATTGCTGTGGCTATACCTGACAATGTGGATTATGAGCTTTTGGAAACGGCTTATGGGAAGAGATAGGAAAGGTTCAGAGATGTTGCCTACAAGCGAAGCACTGGAAAAGCTTCGGCTGTTGCGTAGGGGAGATTCTGGTCGGAACTCAGACCAGATGACTGACAGAAGGCCTGCCTGGAAGGACCAAGTAGAGGAGGTTTCTGCTGGGAAAAAGGACAGGATTGGTCATTGGACTCCAGACTATTTGTGCTATGGATTGGCTGAAAGTCTGTCAGAATTTTGCTTGTGCCCAGGGACTGCCTAAGACTGAGATTAAGAATGGTGGACTGATTAATCTTGCAAGAGATATTTCTAAGCAGCAGACTATTGGGGCAGTGGCATGGTTATTACTGGCAGCTTTTAGCCAGATTTATGTTGAATATCAAGAGCAAAGAGCCAAGCAGGATGATTTAAAATATTATGAGTTTGGCCAGGAAGGAAGCAGCAGGAGAGCTGTGGACTCCAAAGATGGGGCTGAAAGGATTTCCATTGCTGGGAAGGAACCAGAGAATCAAAAGGATGGCCTAAGGGCATCAAAGAGGTGGCAGCTCTCCACCTTTTGAAGCCCCAGAACTGTAAAGGAGAGAGGCTTTGCCTTGAGAAAAAAGCCACAGAGACCCAAGTGTCAGAATGGCGGCAGTGGCCAAACCAGATTCCAAAATGGGGCCAGCATGGAGGATTTGTTCCTCGGAATCAAAGTCAGAGTGTTCATCAATCCAGGCACTCTACCTCTACAACCAAGACAGAAGGAATCCTAGTTACTGCTCCAGCTGGCATCAGACCTTGGCATCATCCACATAGCATTGGTTTTAGGTGCATTCAGAATGTAAGAGTTGTTAGGTTAAGAAGGCTTCCCCTTCAATTTCAGAAGGCCTGGGAGGCCAAGGAATGTGCCCCTGAGAAGGCAGTGTGTGAAGCAGAGAGTGAGAAGCCTATTTAGTGGAAACCCCAGAAGTTTGGAAAAGCCAGTGTCTTAGTTACTTTTACTCGTTGCTGGGACAAATACCTGACACTCAAAATGAAGGAAGGAAAGGTTTATTTAGCTCACAGTTGCCGGAGGTTTCAGTCCATACTTGGCTGGCCCAAGGCTGAGTGGAACAGGGCAGAGGACATTCAGTTCATGGCAGCAGAACAACCAACGGGAGCAGAGGCAACAGACCAACCAGGGCACAGAGAGCAAGAGCTCTTTAAAAAGTCTCTTTGTGCTCAGTCACTCTGACGTGGGCCCATTGTGCCCTAGGGTGGAACCAATCATACCCAGGATGGGCCCCTGATCCCGCTCTAGGGAGGAGCCAATCATATCATAGGCAGGCCCAGCTCATGCTCCAGGGAGGAACCAATTGTAACACATAATCCTAGTGGATCATGACTCATGTCTCAAACTCTAGAAGTCCCCGCCCCATGATTGCATGAGGCTTTCGGGGGACAACTATACATAAACCATAACAGCCAGAAACATGGATTGTCTAAGGGAAACTGCAAAGAGAGAGCAAACCTGGTCTAAGAGAGAAGCCATGGAAACTATCACCAAGAGTGCTGTAGTGGTGGAGCCGTGTAAAGCCTCTGGAGCTCACAACTCAGTGCAGACTGCTTCGAATGTTCCAGTTGGAACCATGGGATTTAATGTTTATCCTACTGAATTTTGGACATGTGCTGGTCCCAATGTTTTGTATTACCCTGTTGTTTGTAACTTTTGGATTGGTAATGTTTATTTTGTACCTTTTGAATATTGGAGATGTTTAACTTTTCTTTTATACAGGGGTTCACAGTTGAGAGTTTGCATTGGATCTTGGAGAAGACTTGGAACTTGGACTTTTCGGCAATGCTGAAACTGTTGAGACTTTGGTAACTCTTCAAGATGGACTAAAATGTCTTTTGCACAAAGGGAGGTGCATGAGACTTTGGGGGTCCAGGGGGGGAATGTTATGGTTTATGTCTAGTTGTTCCCCCAAAGCCTCATGTAATCATGGGGTGGAGACTTCTAGAGTTTGAGACTTGACTCATGATCCACTGGGAATGTGTGCTTTTGTACTGATGGGACTATGGATCTGAGTCCTTCTGGGATTTTGGGTGTGGCCTAAGGTGAATAGGCTGAGGTAGAGAGCCTGAATGTAATATAAAGAGAGACAGAGAGACAGAGAGAAAGATTAACACCATTGCTCTCTGCTCACCTGGTTGGTCAGTTGCCTCTGTCACCATACTGTTGCTGTTCTGCTACCATGAACTACTGCTCTCTGCCATGTACCTCACTGCCTTGGAGCCAGCTGAGTATGGACTGAAACCTCCAGTAACTGTGAGCTAAATAAACCTTTCCTTCCTTCATTTTGAGTGTCAGGTATTTGTCCCAGCAATGAGAAAAGAGTAACTAAGACAGTAC